>JAMKCH010001663.1:0-43593 GCA_023653785.1 Ophioderma brevispina
CATAATCAACGTGGTTCCATATGTCACATTCAATAATGTAAAATGATGTGCTCCAAATTTTTAATATCATAATATTTTTGTTCAATGAATGCCCTCTGGCCAGAGACGTGACCAGTCTTCACACAACTACCATGCCTACACCATGGAGTAGCCAGCAAATGATGACCCATTACAACCACCTGGTATGTTTTATATAATTTCATATACATGACGAACTTTTGTAACTATATCCACGTGGTCAAATATGTAAATTCAATATGTAAAATGGATTGCTCAAAGAATTTTTTAATATTAAAAAAAGAAAAATATTTTTTTTAAAGTCTCAAAGTATGGCCTGGTCGATTCCACTGTGCTGTACTTTTTCTTATTTGAATACAGTACATTGGCACTTTTAAAACAAAGTTGTTAAATTTTGTATAAATGATAATCAATTGTGAATTTTTTTGGGAAAGTCCCTTTTATGACCAGATGGATCTTTTTAACACTTTGAAATAATTATGGTTTGAACATTATTATTTACTCGTTGCATTGATGTTTTTTGTATTTTAGATATTCTTGAAGAAGCCCCTAGTCGAAGCTAAATACAATGTCCAGGATTGCTGCTCATCTTCGTATCATTTCTTACGCAATATATATATTATATATATATATTATATATATATATATATATATAAGATATATATATTATCTATACTATAACTAATATATATATATATAATATTCGAGAGAAATGTCATGACGCGGACGTCGCAGAATTGGTGCAAACAATTATGAGACAATCTATTCGGCAATTAAATGCCTTCATCAGGAATTATGGAACAAAAGACACACAGAAAACACATAGATTCCAAGAAATCACACCAATGGAAATCAATTTTTTAACATGTAGGCCATTATGATGAAAATGACGGAAACGGACGTAAACCAGAAAATACATCATATAAACCGAACATGGAAAAAGTAACAATGATCAGAAACCTTTAACATGGAATATATAATACCCTCGCGACCTATATAGGCCTACTAAAAGTCGGTGAACATTCGTGTATCTTACACCAGTTCCTGATGAAGGCCATTTTAATTGTCCGAAACTTGTCTCATAATTGTTTCACAATTCTTTACGTCCGCGTCATGACATTTCTCTCGAATATAATTTTCCACAAATCTGACATGTTCCAAGAGTGTTAAAGGCCACAAATTTCGACGATATATATACTATATATATATATATAGTAGTCGTCGCTGGGCGGAAAACCTCATATGTGGCATTTGACCTTTAAAAGCAAACCCTCACATGTAGGAAAAACGGTTACATGACAAAACCTCATATGTAACATTTTCGAGAGACCGCAAAAAAAACTGAATAATTTGCTGTACTGCCATGCACTAGAAAGGTTTTCCTTTCTAAATATCTTACGGTAATTATTTACTCCAGATTCTGAAAAACAAGTGCCATGATGATTTAATACATATTTGGCATGGAACATTCAAAGATTAGACCCCGATGTGACCAAAATGCACATATGGGGTTTTAGCAATGGGCCCACTTTTTACATATGAGTGTGGCATTTGACCTTCTGGAGGTTACATATGAGGTTTTTCCCGCCCAGCGACGATAGATATAGATATATAGATATATATAGGATATATTATATCTAGATATATATATATAGCATATATAAGATGGTTCAATCTTGCGTTTGTTTAAATGAGAGTGTATTTGTGTGTATATGGAAGTACGTTGTTTATAATAGTTTCATAATACATTAAATATACAATCCGGTAGTCACCTAAATTAGTATTGTATTACTGGAATCCTTCAATCTTTTGTATCAACACGGATTAACGGGAGATTTTTATTTGGTACTTATAAAAAAAAAGGTATCAACTGATCAGATAATGATCGAATCTCTTACGATGCACTCCCTCTCTTTCGAAGATATGCGAGTGGTTTAATGTCTTTTAAGCGAAAATATTTTGTTTTTTTCCCTCAGTGAAGGATCCGCACCTCAAACACCTTATCACGTCTTTGATATAAGATTGACTTGAAAATGCAATTTAAAGAAAGATATATCGAGAACGATGCTACCAATAAAAACGGTTTAGAGAAGGACACGCGCCCGCACCCAAGGTAAATAGATTATTCTAATCAGACGTTTGGGTCATATTAAGATTTGACTTGCTTGTCTAAGAGTTGGAGGAGATGTTCAATACTACATTTGTATGATATTATATAAAACTTTACGCTACTTGTGCTGCATTGTGTATACTGGATTTATTATAATGATTTGGTAGAAATACTATTCAGTACCAACAACATATGCATGACAAAGGCTCACATCGCGTTTTTTTTAATCAAGGATCATTAGTGATCATGAGGCAAACAAAAATGACAAAATTACACCACAATTTATCTTACAGTGTCAACTTTTATTTCTTTCGGTATGTAAGTGCTTTAAATCCATTCAGTATAACATTATTTGTTTCTTTAGGAGATATTTAAGGAATCACTTACCAATCGTTGTTTGCCATGCCGGTTAACTTAAGTATAATGCAGTAGTTTAAAAGCAAGATGCCCAATAAAGAAAAACGGCATCACCCAGGATGAGGATTACAACAGGTAAAATACATAAACCATACGTTTCAGCCAGCCCTATTTTCTAAATTGCTTTCTTAACGCGTTTCGCTCTTCTAAAGATCCACGGAATTATAAGCGTCTGAGGTGGAATGCAAGGTAATGGGATGATGTGGTGGGTCAGCATTTGTAGGTGTGGTAATGTCTAATGAGTGGTTTTTTTAACACCTTACTGCATAAGGGGGGGGGGGGGGGGGTTCCTAGGGACCCATTTTTTGTTTTTCGCCGGCGAATTTTTAACGCTGCAATTATATTTGGTTATAATTTTGTATTGTATAACTTGTAGTTGCGCTTGCAGTGTCATAAAAAATCCAAATCCATCGCGTCGTTTTTGCGTAATTAGCATGGGTCCCTAGGAGCCCCCCTTATGCACTAACGAAAGACCCACGACAAAAATAAAAAATCTTTAGAGGTTATTCTGTGATTCTGATTGTTATAAGGCATACACCTAAGGACATAAACAAAGTAAATAAATAATTAAAAAAATCTTGGGAGTATAGTAGGCCAATGGAGCCATAAGATTTTAATACATCATGTCGCGGTTACTGTAAGGAACCTATGGTAAATTATACAAGTAACCTTAAAAAATATATAAAATGGCATGAGACATTGATGTTGGTTGTTAATATGGTAAATAGAGTTGCATATTCACCAATTTTAAACCAATAAGGCACTAGTCTAGTGAAGCATGCCGTAGAAAATGCAAGAGGAAACAAATTAGTTTTGTCTTTTCGCCACAGTTTGACGCAACATTAAAATCAAGGTGTGCCCCTAATTTCTTACTGAACAACTCTGTCTTCCGTTTGATTTCTTTATTGTTGATGTCTTTGAAAGCCTTCTAACCCTGTGGTGGATTTCATTCACAAAAAATTCATTTAGGAAAGTGGTTGTATTAGGGGGGTCCCTCCTAGGAAACCCCCCCGTTATGAACTAACGGAAGTGCAAAACCCCTTATGCAGTTAAAGGGGGTTAAAACTCTCCCTCACAATTCTTTGTTATGTAACGTGGTTTTCCAAAGGAAGCGGGTTTTATAAAACACTCAATGCTTTTTTGCATCAGTGGATGCGAAGTCCCCTCTTTCCACTATACCAACATCCAATGAAATGTCAATTTTCTTATACTTTTGTTTGTGGTGCTTAGGCCACGAAAAAACAAGTTCGTCTCAAAGTACTGTTTTAAACAAGCGATGGGCACGCATAGCCCGCCTGTGTACTGACGGCGATGGATGAATCCTAGAGGACTAAGATCTGAAATTGAATTGTGTAAATGTTTTATTTTCAACCGACTCTTGGTACCCTTCCTTTTCAAGCTAGCAGCTCCGATCATTTGGCAAAGTCAAATTGCCTCCTCTCTATTAATTACTTCGTGTGTAGCCATGCATGAAAAGGAATCCATTAAACATTAGATCCAAAGAAATTAGATGATCTAATCTAACAATCAATGATATCGTTATCATATACATTAAAATTCACATCTAATTTTATATAGTTTATAGTTTTACTCATTCTATATCCGTAACGTTCACTTTTCAAAAATCAAGGATCTTGAGATTTGCATCAATACTACAAGAAAAATAAGGCTACCTCCCCTTTTTTCGGTGATCGTCAGGTTTGGTAGTCATTTCCGAAAGGACGTTAGGGATATATTGAGAATTACTTCTTTGGTAATACAACGTATTGGGCAATACGAAACCAGTCTTGTTTGGTTAAATCCCCTTGCTTGAAAAGCAAGGGGGATATTGTGAGGGCGCTCATATCCGTATGTGGGTATGTGTAGTATGTGTACTGTTTGTTGCGGTTTGGTTGCTTTTCTAACCAAGGTTAGGTTTTTTTCGTTTTTCATGTCTTCTTCGAAAAGTTGAAGTCCGAGTGAAACCAAGCCTTGGGGTTAAGGTGCATAGGGTTCCCCAATATGACATGATGTCAAAGTCATGACCCAGTCAGAGTCTCTAAGATCATGTTCCATACGTGCCAACTTGCCAGGGGGATGACCCAAGTTTACTTGCGTATTTTTTATATTGAAATTATCAGCATCAAAATGCACATTTTGTTTTCACGTTTTCAACATTTCTGTAGATAATACTGGGTAATGAATCTATTAAGTGTCTAAATGGAATCCTTATGACGAGAATGAAGGCAGAATTTTACATTTTTTGTTTCCAAAAAAAAATAAGATAGCTTGACAACTGGAGTATTCCTGATCCAACGGTTTCGCTTTTCTCGACGACAAAGTCCTGCCCGTGTCTAGTGCTAATACATGAGAATTTGACATTGTTGGGGTCGGCCCATATCATTTGCTCATAAGAAATGTTTTCAGTGCCTCAAGTGAGAGGAAAGGTGATACCTGCGTATGCCATTGTATTCTAGACCACGTAACTTGTAGCAGGTGCTTAATAATATAGAAATCTCAGTTGCTGTGTTAGTCCTATTATCAAAGAAGCCAAAGCCTCACATCTTGTTTTTCTTACTGTGTCTATGTTAGATACATGTAATTAGCTTTTTTAAATACCATACGTTATTTTTGTTTAACCCTCGTCTACTGAGTTCCATTTTTTGTAACAAAATTGGTCCGAATGGGGGGGGTGGTTACCACCCCCCCTGTGATTTTTCGTTACTGAACACCGATTTCCGTAAATTTGGTACCAAAGGATAGCTTAGATTTCCTTATTTCCATTGGTACCAAAATAAGTACTAACATCTCCCATTAATGACGTCACCAGAAGTCATTGTTGAGGAAAGTACGAAAATACTGAATCTAGGTGGAAAATTGATATTTCGCAATTTGTAGCGACTCCACACACCTTTTATAGCTCTAAATGTTGTCCATTATATAAACCTAGTCATTTCCTATCAGTAGAGGTGAAAAACCGCATGAAATCTGATTTTCCTTACCTTTTGGGCGAAAAATTGAATTTTGTTCACTGGTGTGTCTATGGAAATGGCAGTTTTTTGTGCTGACGTGCGAACTTTATGACGTTCATTGTGACGTGATGCCAGCATGTTGGTACTATTTTGGTATTCAATTGAAAAAGAGGACCATAGCTTCTATTGGTATCAAAATCAAGTGTCTGTGATGTTCCTGTGTTGTGTTAGCATGTTGGTATTTCTTTTCCGGAGGGGTTGGTGTGGTTACCATCCCCCCCCCCCCCCCTATCCATCATGTGGGATCACCCTGTATCTTACTATAGCCCCGGTGTGATGTTTGTTTTTGTTTAACAGGAGGCGGAACATTTCAATTGACAATTACATTAAATAATTTGGCACCAAAAAAGGGGGGGGGTTTAGCAAGCCGGGGAAAAACCTGAAGGGAGGGGGGTGACGAGGGGTAATATTGAGCTAAAATGTATTTATATATAATTTTTTCTAATGTTTATGGTCCCTTGCCGAAAGTTATTAAACTCTTGGCAAGGACATGATGGTAGGAATAGATTTGTTTTAAAAGATGTTTCTAATGCCAATCAGGCGGCACGGCGCTTACTATTTTCAACTTTGAGTTATCTTGTCATTTGTGTGGTAAATACACAGGGCCTTGTGGGATAGTTAAATAATGTTCAGGTTGTAAATAATCACCCCCACCACCTTCGATTTTCATTGTGAACATCCGAATTCTATATATTTGGTACGACGAACATTGTCATTATGACGTCACTATGCCATCATAAGTTAGGACGTATAAATACTGGATATAGGATGGCAAATTTAGATTTTGCAACTTTTGGCTCACCAACATCACTAGTAATTATAAACGCCTTGTGTACACTAGTGATTTCCAATCATATAGAGCAAAATACAGCATGAAAATTCCTAACTTTCCTAAAATTCCTATGAATTTTCGCCTATTCAACACCGTGTGTCTATGGAAATTGACAGTTATGTTGGCATTCAAACGTTATGATGTCATTCTGACGTAATACTAGGCATGTTGGCACACATTTTGGTATCAACGGTACGAGGAGAGATCATAACTATTGATTTGTACCAAAATCAAGTGTCTGTGCTATTCTTACTTCATATTAGGCGTGTTGGTATCTCTCTCCGGGGGGGGCACCCCATCCATCACTTAAGGGTCATCTTGATTCTGGTGAAAAGGAGCGTAAACTATCATTTGACAATTACATTAATTCATGTGGAACCACAAAGGGGGATTTTGGTATGGGAAAAATCTGAATGACCCCCATTTCCCCAGCGGTGCCTGTAGTGAGGTATTGGAATGTGCAATACCGGATTGTGTTGGAGTAGTGCCCATCCCTGTGAGATGTAGGAGACACGATATCTGTGTATTATCCATTCAAATGCGTGGTGAGTCCCATCATGTTGGGCTTGCTTCATTTATTGCTATCACCCTGCTTCTTATTCATCATCACCTTCTTCAATGGTTTCTTAAGTGGTCTCACTGGTCCATTCGCACACGCTATGTATTAAGCATAAAACGTTCGGGCATCTCAGTGTACGAGACGACTCTCAGTAAGTATGGGTGACACGTTCAATACCTGACCTTCGGGAGCTGTTATTTCATAATCGATCCCAATGGTGTAAGTCACTAATGCTGATGGTCATCTCAACGAACGCGTCCTTAAATACATTTTAAATCAATGTCTATCGTGTTTTGTGTTTAAAAGTAGGAAAACAGTCATAGGGAAATTTTTGTCATTCTTCCTCGCCAGTGCTTGTTTGTTTATCACTGCCGTTCATTCTAAAACAGGTTACGTGTTAATGATCTGGCCAAACTTTTGGATGGCGCATTTTAATGCTTATACTTCACAAGCCTGTAGATCTATAAGGGCTTTACCTGCATATTAAAACCATAAATCCATTTGTACAATGGTTAGTGATAATTACAACTCCTCGTCTGCCGGAGCCATTTTTTTAACGAAACTCCCGAAGGAGTGCCACCCTCCTGTGATTTTCCTTACTGGACACTCTGTTTCCTATAAATTTTGGTACATGTCTGTTTTAATATCCTATACATTAAATTTATCGCTCATCTACCATGCTGGTGCTGTTAGCTTAAGTTGGTAAGAGCGCCATGCTTTTAATTTCTACCAAGCTCACTTGGGGGGGTGTACAAAACGTTCATATCTGCTTCACTTTTCAAGCAATTTCTTTTTTTTTCAAAATAGTAGTGTAAAGAAAAATGTGTATTACTATTATGTCAAAACGTGCGGTTGAATTAAGCATCGAGATCAGGTCATGGTCAACAGCAATCTGTGAATACATCCTGTAATAACTATTGAAATACATGATGCATCCATTCAGGCCGCGTCGCCATGGGGGGGTGTGGGGGTGGAACACCCCCCAGCGATCCTCAAAAAGAGAAAAAGAAAAAGGGAAGAGAGAGCAGGAAAGTGAGAAAGAGAAAATGAAATATGGAAAGATAAAGAGCACGACAGCGGAGAACAACATCAGAATGCATGAGATTGAACTCCAGACTTAATAAGTCCAATTATCACAATATTTGGCTTCCCCTCAAGCCAATTAGTTTGTTCCAAGCTCTAACCAAACGGTCATCATTGAAGTGTTTAATGTGCAAACAGTACTTGTGATCAAATTGAGACAATGGGGAACAATGGGTTCATTACCAGACCAAGTTTGGTTACACAGTATAGGGCGCCTATAGGACATAAACACCGGGGAACATTTTCAGTTGGGGAGCTGACGTGGTCAAGAAAAAAAATTGGTAGGGATCGAGTCCCTAGCACCAGCACATAAACTAATAGGTCTACTGGCTGTCATTTTAATTAATTACTATACTTAACCCTTCAAAAATACCTTCTAATAAGCTAAAATCCAAGAAGCTTCCGGTGGGGGGCTCCGCCCCCTGGACTGCCGGCAGGGGATCTTGCTCTGAACCGCATCGTAAGACATTGGCGTAGCTATAATGGTATAGTTCCCCTTCGGGCGGTAACGCTTATACTGCCCGTATCAGTGAGCAAAATTATTTGAATTGGGTAACATTTACCCCTCAAAAGTGGTAATCTTGAAGGTTCTGAATAGCTGAAATCCAGAGCTTCGGGGCTCCGCACCTGGACCCGGTCATGTTGGGCTCTGCCCATGCACCCAGCCAGGGGGCACTAATTATTATGCAGGCCCCCGTACCCCACCATCAGTGCTTTCAGGTTTGCGCCCGGTTTGTGTCAAGGCATTGCGGAGTTCAAACGATCAAGAAAAAATTGGTGGTAAGAGCATTGAGCATCCACTTAGGACAATTTCCAAAACGCACTTCAAGTGCTGGGCCCGAACCGTGCGCGGTTAGTTGTATTGTTACACCACCCATGACAAAATGTCTAGCGACGGTTCCCTGCATCCATTTTATCTCACACATTTTGCCAGCACGATTCAACAACGAGGACTTATTCACCCTGTCCTATGCGATATAGGTTAGTCCATTCTCCCCTGTCTTTCCCATTGATGTGAATTCAGGAGCATATCTGTACTTCTGAGCTTTATATGAATATATGAATATAATATGAAACATGTCGAGCTATGAAATCGCCCAAAAATGTGGTATCTGTAAAATGACTGATGTGAAACAAATTGTAACCAAAATCCTTAAATCGGCGTTCAAATACCCCCGTTTTCCTTGTGACCGCTAAGGGGGACACGATCGTAAAGGGCTAACTTGGGACTCAGTTCATGGTGATATGTTCTGATGAAACTGGTGCGCTAAACACCTAGCTATCGTTAAAGAATCACGCTATAAGAATCATTCCAGAAGAAGTGGTAAAAATAGTTTTATTCCAACTTATGGCAACATATGTAATATGTAATTTAAACGCTATACAATTAATCGGATCATCGTAAACGACTTGTAAATAAAGAAGTGACCATTCATGCATAGATTGTAAACATGCAACTCCGGACCAAATGTAGCTATGCAAAATAGGCACTGGGTAAATAGACTAACATTGTTTTCTTTGCCCATTTTGGAGCATTAGGTGTATGTGTATACACTCCCGTGATCAAGAAAAAAGGATTTTGACACAATATATTTGTGAGATGAATGTACTTCGTTCTGACCATGGGTGGTCAATGTACAGCGTATGTAGAAGAAAAAAAAGCTGAATATACACTAAGTTAGATTTAATAGCCATATGGTATTAGTATGTAATAGTTTTTGCCATCATAGTTTACTATCAATAGTCATGGTGGCCATATTTAGAATTTGAATGCGCGTTCCAGTTACATGGTCGTGACATTGTTACTGTCAACAAATATTCCACAATCATGTACACCCTGATGGGAGTTGGGCCATTTACAAACCTCGTATGGGGTCTAATGGTCACAAGACCTTCCTTTACACAGCCATCCATGTGTGGAATTCTCTTCCTAAGTAGTGCAATCTGAGCATACCAAAAACAGGGTTAAGATAAAGGTAAAAAAATCACTTCCTCTTAAAGCCTCAAAATGATGAGTGAAAGACAGTTCATTCACTATTGTGTGCTAGCCTTCTCTTATATTTGGCTTATGTGCTGTTTAGTTTGTTGTATCGTTAATAGTACATTTTAACTATATGCATGCAGCTGGGCTGCTATTTAGGTATTGCATAGTACTAGTGCATATCCTCTTAGCCTCACTTTCTTGACTCAAGGACCGCAATGGAATTAAGTGCGCTTTTGGTGTACATTTTGTGTGTTTTTATCCTTGGTAGTTCCTAAATAAAGTGAAAATGAAATTGAAAAAGTCCTCAATTAATCTTCAATATTAGTTAGCGCTTAACAGCTTCTGTTTGCATTCCATTTCAAAGCAAACACAAAACGGACAAGCCGTGGTGGTTTTATTAAGCGTGTATCACTCTGTATATACCTTTCCGTAAATAAATATTTAATTAATCTCTATTGTTGTGGATATTGGACACTGCATTTTAATTAAATTCGCAGGCAGTGCATATTTTATCCAAACTGAGGATTTTTACCATGGTAATAATAAACTTGTCACCGAAGGAGAGTGGGTACCCACCGGTAATTCTGAAAAAACAAATAAAGTGAATAGAGTGGTTCAACCATTTCATGCTCTCCCCCCTGCGTTGCACTCCATTATTGTTCTTAAGCCACCCATGTAATGAAAAGCCGGGAAACCCGTGAACTGCCCATGTACGAAGGGGTGAAGCGGGTGGAGAACTCGAGGACAAACTAGTGAATTACTTCTCCAGTATTGCAAATTCGTAACATCAGCTCAATCAGAAAAATGTTGTCTGACGACACTGCCTCAATTCTTGTTCATGCCCTTATCACCTCCCGACTTGACAATGGAAATGCTCTTTTGTATGGAATTTCTAACAACCTTCTTGATAAACTTCAGCGAACACAAAATGCAGCCGCTCGTGTTCTCTCAAAAACTCGCAAATATGATCACATAACTCCAACTCTTATGCAACTTCATTGGCTACCCATTCGACAACGGATCCAATTCGAGATTCTGCTGCTAACATGGAAAGCACTAAATGGACTTGCACCATCTTACATTAATGATCTTCTTACGCCATACTTGCCAACCCGGACTCTCAGATCGCCAGATAAACTTCTCTTGTCAGTACCCAGAACCTTATCATCATTTGGTGGTAGAGCTTTTTCTTCGTGTGCACCAAAATTGTGGAACTCACTTCCTATAAACATTCGCTGTTGTGTTTCAGTTAATGAATTTAAGAACAGTCTTAAGACATATTTGTTTTAATCTGCCTTTAATGTTTAAATTATTGCATTTTCAATTATTGCTATTTGACTCTCTAATGTAAGTTTGTTCAAGATCCATTATTTTGTATGTTTTTGCTCCTCCTTCAGGTTACATGTTCATGTTGAATTATTGTTTCTTCTGTTTACTTGTTTTTGTAACTCTTTGTTCAGCGCCTCGGAATAGGTTGCCTAGATAGATGGCGCTTTATAATTGCTATTATTATTATTATTTATTATTATATTATTATTATTGACCGAGAAATCAGTGAAATGCCCCTGTTGGTGAATAGATTACGAAATTACCCTTTAATTGCCAAGGAAGAAAGGGGTGAATTCCTTTGTTCTACAGTCAGGATTCTGGACAGGTTTCAGGACATTTTTCAGCTTACTAAAATCCCTTTTCTGGTGTCAAATGACCTAATGTAAATGTAAATATACAGTTTACGAAGAAACAAACAAAACACGTTCCAAAGTATAGGTATTGGTGATCTCAAAGTTATGGGTGGGGGTGGCAACCACCCAATTCGGGAGGGAAGTACCAGCAGACATATGTTCCTAATCTTTGATTAAAAAAATAGTACCAGCATGCCTAGCATTATGCCAGAATGACGTCATGAATTTCACATATAAGCAGATCTGTCAAATTCCAAAGACATAGTGTACAAGAGGGAAAATCAATTATATGTCACAAAAAAGTATCTGGCCAAAATATCTCGGCGTTACGCTCGTATACAGGTTTCAAATTGCATTTTACCCCACATTTTTTTCAATGTATTTTTAACCGTGGCCGACTAAAATGTCGCGGAAAAGAGTTCCATATGTACCCCTTTACATTTTACAGGAGACAAATTATTTTTTTTTATGACATACACTCAATAACACTCTAACCCTAAAGCACGTTGGATAAAATATTTGGAAATGAAAACCTTGACCTAAACACATAAAAGTTAACGTCGCCTAAATTAAACTTCTTTAGTCTAAACAATTCGGGGAATTACTTTGTCAGTGTACATTTAGGAACAGTGAACATGGTGTAGAAGGGTCATACATTATAAACATGCCATGCCATGCCAGTAGGAATTTAATTATCCTCCATGCTTACTCTGTTTAATTCTAATATTATTTTTAATTCCTTAATTGTAATGCCATATTCTTAACACTTGCAATCAAAATTGTTAACATGTTTAAACACTTACAGTGACCACAGAAATGCACCGTTTTTACAGTGAAGTGATGTGATTGATCTTTAAATAGATTGTATAAAGTTCAGTTCTGAAAAGTATAGTAAACAAAATGAAGTTTTGTACTTGACCCCTTTTCTTTAAAGTCATTATCTATTGTTAGGCAGCGAAGCGTCTTCTTGGATGGATGTGGCCCAACACTTTTCCCCAGCTCCTATATCAGCGCGAATCGAGTATAATTAAAGCAAAAACGACGCGACAGATTTTTGTTTTTCGTCAATGCAAGCGCAACTAAAAGTTACACAAATACAAAAAATATAAAACCAAATATATATATAAAAAAAAAAAAAACGCCGGCCGAAAAACAAAAATGGGCCCCAAGGACCCCTTCTTTCCCTTATGCAGTTAAGTGTTAACGTGCCGGCCATTTCAGATCTAAGGGAGGCGTATTCATCATTAGGATGCCTCTTCTACGCTAATTCCGTAGCAATGATTTATTCCTCATGCGGGATGCTGTTGGGCGTAAAATTCAGCTTTTTTGGCGCCCGCTTGTGGTTGGGCTGAATTTATGTTATTTATTTGCTCATCGCCTAAGTCCACATTGTCTACAATATTCCTCCTCGTTTAAAAGAAGGCAGAGGAGCCATTTTGAAAATTCTTATCAAAGCATTAGTACATTATGACACATCATATAATTTTGTGGTTTTTGTTAACAATAAACAAACAACAACGACAAAAACAAACAAACCAAAAGTAACACGTCCAAATGTCTGCCAAGAAAAACACAATCAATCCTCTAAAATTTTCAATAATAAGTCAGGGTCTGTAAAAAGTGTTAATATGTTTCTATTAAATTTGTAATAAGAAGTATTAGTCTAAGACCTGTCTTGATCATTAGTACTCCGTTACGCTTAGTTTCATTTCTACATCAAATATACCCTTTTTCATCACAAGTAAGCACTTTCGTAAATTTGCATATAGGATGTACCATACTCTGCATTCTTTGGGATAATCTCTGTTAACAATTAATTTACTTCTGTGTATTTATGTTTTGGTTGATTAAAATGGAAAGTGTGGGAGACAATAAAAAATATAAAGAAAAGTGAACTTTTAATATATACAGGTGCAGCCATATCTCCCACTCCTGATCATCCGCTACTGATTTAAAAGCAATGACACGACTTCGCATTTGTATTATTTGGTAGCTTATATGCATTGATCCAATATCGTGTTTGTTGATTTAGAAGTCTGACCATAAGACATTCATGTTTGACTAACAGTCTAGTCGGCATTGTTAATGATTTAACCGTGAGGCATTTTGTACAGTTTAGAGTGCGAATAGAGGCGAACAACGAGGAAACTGTTCATTTTTTTAAATTTCAACGTCTATGAAACAGGTTTAACAATGTTTCCAGCTACAAATGTGCACGAACGTGTTAATGTGAAACGAGTTTATTTGTATTTTCCTCCTCCCCCTTTCTCTCCCTCTATTTTCCATAATTTCTATCCCCTAATCGACCATATGATCCAATGCTCAGATATCATTTCTGGATATTGCCTAAACAAAATCGATTGAAATAACCTACCAAAACACAATCTGACGCAGAGTCGATTTGTCTGTACCAGATTAATTTTGAGTGGGTAACTATAATGTGTGTGTGTGTGTTTTGGAGAAACGTGGCTCTATATTTAAATGAAATAGCTATTCCGATGTACATAGAAGTTTTCTACCGATATCTAACCATGGCATGATGGCAGAATAGACTAGGGCTAGGAAAATAATGAAATAACAAAACAAAGACAAATATATGTTTGAACCTGAAAACATATGCCCCCTTCCCTTCCCAAGCTCAGAAAAAAAATGGTTATACGCCACTGCAAACAATCAAACAAAGATCTTTTGATACATTCATCTCATGTGCGTTAACCAAGGAAACGCACATATTAATGTCTTCTGTTTTTGTAATTCGTTTTGCACTTGCAAAGTATCGAGTTGGTTTTCCATAGACATACAATAGTCAGTCCTCAAATAAATTCTTAATTGCGCCGTTGCCAAAGCGGGTGGTTATTTGTACTGGCTATTTGGACTTTTGTAGACAGCATCTATTTTGTTATTTTGTCCCACAGGCTAGTGGACTTTTACTTACACTAGATGGTGTTGGCTATAAATGTAGGGTATTTTATTCTCCTTTGTGATTGCCATCACAATTGCAATGGCTTTATCCAGGTGTCTCATACACTCTCTTTCTACTATATAAACGGAATGGAATACTTTCCGTTTATGAGACTTTAGGCAACCATTCTCCTCTCCCCACAAAAATGGGGAGCTGTTAGAAATATAGTCCATTGACCGCCGATTAAAGGTATTCGTATACATTGGTCATTTGTATGGCAGCTGACGTATTCTACTGGCTGCAGAATAAACGGAAAGGTGAAGGGCGCTATATAAATGTCGACATTTATTTAATTATTATTTGTTTTAGAGCCATAGCAGAATATTAAAAAAAATCAACCAGTTATTCTTGGGTGTCAACCACCCCCACCCCTTCGACTTGACGGCATACTGTAATCCTAAAATGACCAGAAAGGGTGAGAAAACAATTACCTGAAAGCCATTCACGACAACTTTTGGCATTTTAACGCACCGGAGGGCTATTCACTAGGTTAAGACGAGGTATAATTCGTTAACATGAAACGTGTCTTCGTTGAGTTGTCGAAAGTTACAAATAATACCAGAGGGGCATGCTTCCGAAATGCCTGAATAAACTAAACACACCCAAGAAAGTAACTCCCCACCCCTGAAATATGCCTGTCAAGTTCAAACGATGCATCGCATTAAGCGGTGTTTATATACGCGTATTTTGACACCTCATTTTTGGTGATTGATGAAGTATTGTTGAAGTTATGCCCACTTGACCGAACCCACCCCAGGATTTAAAAGTTGCAGTAAGCCCTATAGAGAACGAGAATTTGTCATGCAGAGAAGAAGAGGATTGCACTGATTTCATTCTGTAACAGTATGAATGTCAATAGGATTTACTGCAACTTTTATATCCTGGAGTGGGTTCGGTCAATGAAGTCGGGCAGCAGCATCTGGTACAATATTTGGAAGAAGAATTTGCACGACATGCCAGTTAGCATTCAAATTTCAGTGCCATAAGAAATTAATGTCAAGAGTTCGCTAAAAGTGTGTGGGATTCACACGTTAATGAAGACTCAAACTTTAAGATAAGTGTTCGAATCAGCCGAAGTAATGATATCACATTTGTGACTTTTGAAAATGCGTCATTTTGTCATTATTCGCCGGTCAGTCAGCCAGGAAGTAACTGATGTCTCTATTTTCACACAATAGTTACTCTGTTGCAGTAAGCCCCATAGAGAAGGAGAATGACTCATGCAGGGAAGAAGAATAGGATTTTGTATTTCAATTTGTGACATTATGATTGTCAATAGGATTTACTGCAACTTTTAAATCCTGGGGTGGGTTCGGTCAAGTGGGCATAACTTCAACAATACCCCCATTGATCGCCACAAATGAGGTGTCAAAATACGCGTAAATAAACACCGCTTCCAATTATATCCCATATTGTATAACACGATGTATCATTTAAACTTGACAGACACATTTCAGGGGTGGGGAGTTACTTTTTGGGTGTGTTTATTTAACACTTAAGTGACCAAGGGGGGGGGTTCCTAGGGACCCCCAAAATTTGTTTTCGCGCTGGTCGCTTTACGCGTGCGATTTTTGAACCCTAATTTTTTTGTAATTGTCTGACTTTTAAATGATGCGCTTCTTTTCATACAAAAACTAATTAAAATTAAAATCGGCCATACCGTTTAATGAGATAAGTAGTGGGGGTCCATGGAACCCCCCCCTTGGGCACTAACGGAGTCATTTGAGAATATTTTAAAATTTTTAAGAATAAGAAACCGAGAACCAAAGCCAATTTTTTTTTTTGCTGATATAAGTTCCCACATACATGTAAGTAAACAATTATTATTAACATTAAAAAATAATTAACACTTTCTGTGCTGAAACAACAATTTTCATCATTACGTTGCCAAACCGTTACTGTACAAACTCTATGGAAAATGACGTGTATTTTGCAAACACCCTAAAAAAAACAGGATTCCCTAAACTGCTGGTTTTGTGTTAAATATAAGTAATTTGGGTATTCTAGAATAGATATCAACATAAAATAAGTTTTTAAAATGTTTGATGTAAGCACAAGGCTCATTTGAATTTTCCGTCTTTTTGCCCAATTTTCGCGTGTTTTGAAAACAATGTTTTGCCCCTAATTTGCACCCAAATAACAAATCTCATTTTTTATTGCTGATTTGGGGTTGTCTTATGACCTTCCATGTGGTTAATTTCGTGGCAAAAAATTCCTTCCGTCGGGAACGTTGGTTTTCCTAGGGGGGGGGGTCCAACCATGGAACCCCCCTTGGGCACCAACGGGAGTGAAAACCCCCTGTCACTTAAGTGTTAAAGTTTTTTTTTTAACTGAATTTTGAAATAAAACGCCCCAATTTTGATCGAACTCTTTTTTATTATAATTAATTTTAATGTTGAGAATTGCTAAAGTGGTTACCTATGCATTAGATCACACCTGAAATGAATAAGCCAAATAAGCCTTCATTACGTAATTAGAAGATGATTTAGTATATTATGTCGTGCACGTCAGAAATCAAAGCATTTTTAAAAAAAAAAAAAAAAAAAATTGGTACCAAATTTACAGGAATCGGGTGTTCAGTAACGAAAATCACAGGGGGGGGGTGGTAACCACCCCCCCCCCCCTTCGGGAGTTTTGTTACAAAAAATGGCTCAGGTAGACGAGGGTTAATGAAGACTCAACTTTAAGATAAGTGTTCGAATCAGCCGAAGTAATGATATCACATTTGTGACTTTTGAAAATGCGTCATTTTGTCATTATTCGCCGGTCAGTCAGCCAGGAAGTAACTGATGTCTCTATTTTCACACAATAGTTACTCTGTTGCAGTAAGCCACATAGAGAAGGAGAATGACTCATGCAGGGAAGAATAGGATTTTCTGATTTCAATTTGTGACATTATGATTGTCAATAGGATTTACTGCAACTTTTAAATCCTGGGGTGGGTTCGGTCAAGTGGGCATAACTTCAACAATACCCCCATTGATCGCCACAAATGATCGCCACAAATGAAATACGCGTAAATAAACACCGCTTCCAATTATATCCCATATTGTATAACACGATGTATCATTTAAACTTGACAGACACATTTCAGGGGTGGGGAGTTACTTTTTGGGTGTGTTTATTTAAAGAGACAGGGTATAATTTTGAAATAAAACGCCCCAATTTTGATCGAACTCTTTTTTATTATAATTAATTTTAATGTTGAGAATTGCTAAAGTGGTTACCTATGCATTAGATCACACCTGAAATGAATAAGCCAAATAAGCCTTCATTACGTAATTAGAAGATGATTTAGTATATTATGTCGTGCACGTCAGAAATCAAAGCATTTTTAGTACCGTTTACGATAGCAGGCAAGTTCAAAATTCAAGTTTTTGTTTTTGTCCAATAAACCTTGCAAAATGTTCTGGGTAGGTGTTGTGCAACCGATCAAGTGCAAATTAAAAGAAATTTGTATCCTCAAAATATCTCCTCTTTCCCTTTAAATAGTGCAGTAACGACACCTTATATCTGACTTCAAATGTAGACAAACATTGTAATTGTGTTGTGTTTTATTAACCCTTGTGTAAACCAACACATTTTCTAAAACACGTCTATTAACAGCACCCATTTAGTCATTTTCTCCCGTAAGCTAGTGGAATTTTAGTTACAGTAGAAAGTGTTGGTTATATATGTGGGATATTGTATTCCGGCCTGTGTTTACATTCATAATTTTAATGGATGTATTCACGTGGTTCTCGCACTTTCTTTCTACTAAATTAACACTTAAGTGACCAAGGGGGGGGGGGTTCCTAGGGACCCCCAAAATTTGTTTTCGCGCTGGTCGCTTTACGCGTGCGATTTTTGCGCCGAATTTTTGTAATTGTCTGACTTTTTAAATGCGCTTCTTTTCATACAAAATAATAAAATCGGCCAGCCGTTAATGAGATATTAGTGGGTTCCCATGGAACCCCCCCATGGCCACTAACGGAAGTCATTTGAGAATATTTTAAAATTTTTAAGAATAAGAAACCGAGAACCAAAGCCAATTTTTTTTTTTGCTGATATAAGTTCCCACATACATGTAAGTAAACAATTATAGTACTTAAAAAATATTAACCCTTATGTGTGATGAAACAACAATTTCATCATGTACGTGCCAAACCGTTACTGTACAAACTCTATGGAAAATGACGTGTATTTTTGCAACCCCACCCCCACCCCCGTAAAAAAAAAAAAAATAAGGATCCCTAACAAATGCTGTTTTGTCGTTAAATATAAGTAATTTGGGTATTCTAGAATAGATATCAACATAAAATAAGTTTTTAATGTTGAATGTACGAACAAGGCTGCATTTTGAATTTTCCGTCTTTTTGCCCAATTTTCGCGTGTTTTGAAAACAATGTTTTGCCCCTAATTTGCACCCAAATAACAAATCTCATTTTTTATTGCTGATTTGGGGTTGTTTAATGACCCTTCACATGTGTCTAATTTCGGGCAAAAAATTCCTAGGAAAGTGGTTTTTCTTAGGGGGGGGGTCCCATGGAACCCCCCTTGGGCACCAACGGGAGTGAAACCCTTGGTCCACTTAAGTGTTTTAAAGCGACGGCAGCGGTATAATTTTGAAATAAAACGCCCCAATTTTGATCGAACTCTTTTTTATTATTATTATTTAATGTTGAGAATTGCTAAAGTGGTTACCTATGCATTAGATCACACCTGAAATGAATAAGCCACATAAGCCTTCATTACGTAATTAGAAGATGATTTAGTATATTATGTCGTGCACGTCAGAAATCAAAGCATTTTTAGTACCGTTTACGATAGCAGGCAAGTTCAAAATTCAAGTTTTTGTTTTTGTCCAATAAACCTTGCAAAATGTTCTGGGTAGGTGTTGTGCAACCGATCAAGTGCAAATTAAAAGAAATTTGTATCCTCAAAATATCTCCTCTTTCCTTTTAAATCGGCAGTAGTATCGACACCTAATATCTTATTCAAATGTAGACAAACATTGTAATTGTGTTGTGTTTTATTAACCCTTGTGTAAACCAACACATTTTCTAAAACACGTCTATTAACAGCACCCATTTAGTCATTTTCTCCCGTAAGCTAGTGGAATTTTAGTTACAGTAGAAAGTGTTGGTTATATATGTGGGATATTGTATTCCGGCCTGTGTTTACATTCATAATTTTAATGGATGTATTCACGTGGTTCTCGCACTTTCTTTCTACTAAATTAATGCAATTGAGTAAGATCTGTTTATGAAGACTTTGAGCAACCCATTTTAATGTTGTTGGAAGTTTTGTAACTGTTTAGGAATAGATATGATTGTGACTTGACTTGTTTTCTTAAGAAACGACTCTAATTTCACATACCAGAGAAACACATTATGCAAAAATGAAGACTTGTTAGATTAATAAATCAAATGATTTTATTCCATACCAAGCACGAAAAAAAAAACTTAGGCGTTTATGTATTTAAATATATTTACCGTCATTTTCATAAACGTATTTTATTTTTTATTTCATTTCTATTGTTGCAATTGTTGTTTAATTTAGGCATACTGTGTAAGCCATGGGACCAAAGGGAAGACGATTCTTAGATAAGGACAAAGGTGGTGCACCCCTGGGAAGTATATACATGATTTTTACGAAATAAATATTCTAAAATTATATAAAAAAACAGTTCCGCGTGTGTTTTCACGTCTAGTATGTGCACATATTTGTGAAAATGAATTCAATATTTCAATTCCCCTACATATCAGTGCACCAACGGAATGTAACATTACTGCATTGACTCCATCAAATAAAATCCGCGCCGTATTCAAAGGACAAAGTACTTTATATTCCCTTTTTGTTTCTCGAAGTGCATAGCCATTGTTATTACTCATGCAGTTCAACGTTATCACCACCTCGGTTTAGATTGAGCTATTTTTCGTGATGTACAACGCAGAATACCTGTTCTCGTTCAGAAATAAATAAACATTGAGGTTCTACTGTGTGTTCAATTAACTTTGACCCTATATTTCATCATTTATTCGGAAGGAGAACGAAGATGAACAAAAGTAATGAATGAAAAATTGCTTGGCAGACTGTGACCTTACATCTTTATGCAGAACCAGACCTGTAACTTGCCGTGTAATCCCATTATATTCATTTCCTGACCCCACCGCGTTCTTAGCAAGAAATCGAAAAATGTTGGTATTCATCGATCTTTATGAAATCCATGTAAACCGTTGCCAAACATGGCTGAGATTATTTCCAAAAGTAAGTATTCTTTAAAATATCTCAGTAATGCATGGTGCATGACATTGCTGGATACCCTTCACTTTTGTTTTCTTTAAAACAATAAGTTATGGATCTTGGTTCTGCGCCAAGATGTTAGGTCACAGCTTGCCAAGCAACATTTCTTTCTGACTTTCTTGTTCATCTTCGTTTCCTTTTTGAATATTAAAATAATATGGTTTTATTTTATTAGTGGACGAGAACCGCTTCAATCTAAATCTGGCGCCGGTAACACCTGAAAGCTTTTCAGCATCAGGGACAATAACAATGGCTCAGCATTTCCAGATTTAAAAAAAAATCTGAAGTCCTTTTCCTATGCCTACTGGGGCGGATTTAATTATCAATGTAGGGCGCTGACACTGCTGCTTTTGTGCGCATCTACAATTACAATATCACGTAGTGCGTGTATTGGTGTGTTTTTGTGAGGGCTAACGTAGTGGGTGTGTCTCGAGGTGCAATATTATGATAATAGTGACGTGGACTCGAGCCGCTATGTAATCATGGGTAATACTCATTTTTCACCAGTGGCCAGGAACATCCCCTTGGAACCGAAACTTTCAGCCCACAGACTCTATCCATTCTGATTTTGCGATTTCTATAATGCACTTACGTTGCTAATCGTCCTATATTGATCTAGAGAAAGCGAGTGAAACATCCCTGTGATTGTTTTGCTAAATTTGAAAGGGCCCAAACAAACAACTAGTGTCGGCATTTCAATTTTCACATATCTCACAGGGAGGTTGCATAATCGCTAGATCCCATTGGCGAAATAATTGAAATAAAGTAATTTCCGTTCAAGAATGTGTCATAAAGCATAAAGACTCTTCTGTCAGAGACTTCGGTCAATGGATACAAAATCATGACTGGACCCAGAGGTTTGCGTGAAACCCGACACAATTAGTAAATGTGACACATTTTATGAAATCTTCATGACGCATTGATACACATATTCCTTCCAAGACGGTGAAACTTTATAGTGAGGACAAGCCTTGGATGACAAATTATATCAAGAGTGTTATCCAAGAACGTCAACGGGTCTTTCACAAAGAACATAGATCGCGAAGATGGAAGCGACTTCGTAATAAAGTTCGGTATGCTATCGTAAAAGCCAAAAGCTACTACAATAACAGTGTTCAGCGCCATAGAAAGCAAACCCTGCCAGTGGTACAAACAGATTAAGATAATGGCCAACCTGAATAACAGAAGTTACTATTCAACCGCCAGCTCAGATTGATTCCAATGATTTTAAAGCCTTCGCTGATAGTATAAATAATCATTTTGTGTCAATCTCGGATGAGCTTCAACCACTTAGCACGGATAATTTGCCAGCTTATAGACCTGACCCAAATCCTAGCCCTTCTGTCCAAGAATTTGAGGTTTACGATATGCTTAGGAAGATTATGGCTGACAAAGCTGGGGGGCCTGATGGCATTTCATCGCGACTTATAAGGGAGTTTGCTTATGAACTTAGCAAACCATTAGCGAACATCCTCAATCAATCATACAAAGAAAGCGTTGTTCCACCACAGTGGAAGAGAGCAGTGGTTGTGCCCATCCCTAAAGAGAAGCCTGCTATGTGGGACAAGTTACGACCCGTGTCCCTCACTGACCATTTCGCGAAAACAGATGAATCATTTATGGCTATGTGGTTGTTGGATGACATTGATAGTAAAATCGATCCTAATCAATATGGCAACCGAAAGGGTGTATCCAACAATCATTACCTCCTTAAGTTAATCGATACATTACACATGAATGCTGAAAAACCAGGTCATTTAAGTACTGTAGTTATTACGGACTTCAGTAATGCATTTGATCTTGTAGATCATAACATTCTTATGAATAAATTCATCACTATGGGAGTCCGTCCATCTGTGGAACTTGGGTTGGTAGTTTCCTTGATGGTCGGGAACAATGTGTGCGCTATAGAGGTCATATTAGTGACTGGAAACGATTGAAGGGTGGAGTGCCACAGGGATCAAAAATTGGTCCTCTTGGTTTTGTGGTGATTGCAAATGATGCTGTCATTGACACCCCAATAGTTACTTTAACGTATGTGGATGATCCTACCCTTATTGAGCCCAGATCATATTTGACAAGTCCTGTTATGCAAAACCACGTTAACAATTTTCAGGAATGGGCTGAGTTAAATAACATGAAGCTCAATCCAAAGAAATGTGCCACAATGAAAGTGTCCTTTCTGAGGAAAACTAATAATGATCCCCAACTTAAAATAGCAGACACTCCTCTTCAGGAAGTTGAGGTGGCTAAAATTCTTGGCATTAATATCAGTGCTGATTTGAAATGGAACGTGCACGTGTCTGAAATACTGAAGAAAGCCAATGGTAGACTGTATATGCTAAAGTTACTTAAGCGTTACAACTTGCCACGTGATGATCTTGTCACGATCTTTACTGGATTTGTCAGACCTTTGGCGGAGTATGCTGCACCCATTTGGCACCCAGGTCTCACGGTTAGTGAATCTGATGCTTTGGAAAGGATCCAGAGGAGAGCGTGCAAGATTATCATGGGCAAAAATTATACATCTTATGACCAGGCCCTTCAGGTTTGCGGCTTAGACCCTTTAAACGTTCGAAGAGACCAACTATCTCTAAAGTTTTTTAATTCTCTGATAGATTCTGATCAGTTTAGATGCTGGGTCCCACCTACAAGTGGTTCAATCCACCAAAGAAACCTAAGAGGCTCAAATAGGTGCCGCATCCCTAGGGTCAGGACAACTAGATGCAGAAACAGCCCCATGTTGTATATGACAGACCTCTGGAACAAAACGTGCTAATTTTTGCTTGTACTTGTGGTGCAATATTTTGATATAATCGTCCTGGTTTTACAATGTGTTTTGTTAGTATGGGTATGTGAGTCAGAGGATGGTGGGTGCAGAGACGTAATACAAGGGAATGTGAGTGAAGGTGTTAGTACTGAGATTTTGTTTTTGGTGCGAGTGTGGGGATGTGTGAGTGTTGTGTTTGAGTGTGGTTATGCATGTGGGTATAAATTGTGTTTGAATGATATCCAATTTAAGGTATATTTTTTAAATATATATATTTTTTCATTGTGTGTTGTGTGTGTAGTTGGGGGGTGGTTTTTTATGTTTTTTGCATTTATATATGTTTGTTTATTTATTGTAAAATGTTTTGTAATTCAGCCAGTTTTTTATACTGCGATGCAATTGTTACCCTCGTCTTACCAAGCCTTTTTTTTGTAACACGGTTTACTACCAAGGGGGGGGGGTGGTTACCACCCCCCTCGAGAATTTGTTATAAAGCACCCGATCTTATGATTTTGAGACAATGGATCCTATGTCCTCCTCTTTCCATTGATCCCAAAATAAGTACCAACATACCATAGTATGGCGTCACATGACGTCCATCAAGTCCGTGAGTCGGCAAAATGGCATTTTCGAACCGAAAATTGGCGAAATCCAATTTTGCGGCGCTAAAAATAGCGGAATACGGATTTTCATGCGGTTTTTCAGCTCTAAATGATGGCATTTGGCTAGTTTTACAAAACATAGAGTTTTAGAGCCATACGTGCATATATTGATTCAAAAATGCACCAGAAAATATCCTTGGGTGGCAACCACCCCCCTACCCCTTCGACCTTTGACGGCATACCCTAACCCCGGTGAATGTGCTCCCGCACATTCTTTTCGCTAAATTGACCGTAAAGGATGACAAGATGAAATAACGATTACCTAGAAGCTTTGAACGAAAGTTTTAGCAATTTTCGCGCACCAAGCGAAGTTACTAGGGGTGGTGGTAACCACCCCCCCCCCCTTGGTACGACGAGGTTTAATAAACCTTTACTGAACTGAACTGAACTAATCTGATGCTATTATTTTGTTACCAGTGATGGCTATGGCCTTCCTTTTTCCCTTAACTTTAAAATAAGTCACAATAATTATCAATTTCCCATGTCGTTAAAATTGTAAATTTCCACAGACCCAGTGTGTGCAATAAGCACAATTACACCTTTTCACCAAAATAAAAAATAAAATTTCCACGCGATTTGCGACTCTAAATGATGGCAAATGACATGACTAGTTTTAGATAAATACAAAAGTTTTCGACCACACTATGTTAACACTTAAGTGACCAAGGGGTTTTCACTCCCATTAGTGCCCAAGGGGGGTTCCATGGACCACACCCCCCCCCCAGGAAACCACTTTCCCAAGAGAATTTTTGTGCGGAATTTATACCACATGTGAAGGGTTATAAGATACCCCCAAATCAACAATAAAAATGAAATTTGTTATTTGGGCTGCAAATTAGGGGCATTTTTTTTTCAAAACAGTCGAAAAATGGGCAAAAAGACGGATAATTCAAATGAGCCTTGCGCTTACATCATACTTTTTGAAAACTTATTTTATGTTGATATCTACTCTAGAAGAACCAAATTACATATTAACACAAAACTTGCAGTTTTAGGGAACCCTGTATTTTTTACGGATGTTGACAAAAATACCATATTATCATGTTGATCAAATATTTCTCTAACCAATGCAATGTTTTACTGAGGTGAAATCTGTAGATTGGAATGAAATGAAATCAAGGTGTTTGCGACTGGATGTTAAAATGTTGTCTTCGATGCTGTAACAAAAAGTAAGGTAAATTGCGATTGATATTCCTTAGGTGTTGTTCCAGGCCAGTGTAGCATTGTCACGACACAAATCCACTCAAAACCAATGTCATCTTGGACGATTTAGTCTTTTTAAGCAAGTACTTACCTCTTTTCGGTGTTACAGTATGCTCGGGAGCTTCTATTTTACTTAGATACAATTTTAACTGTACAGTACCTGGTGGCTTTTACATAATGTAATATAACAACCCCCTATTCTCTTTTCATCTCATTCGTTTTCCTTTTCTTTTGTCAGGATATTTCAATGTTCGTACATAGCACATTATTTGCACATTTATTCACACATTTTATAAATCTTTTTGTCATATTTGCCTATTTCAGATATGTGTATCTATAGCAACACAATTACTGAAACAATACAATATTAAATTAAATGGAATGGCAATAAAAAAAAAAAATGATTGGATCAGTTCGAAGGAAGCGACAATTTACACTTTAAAATGCCAGAAACACCGCGAACAAATAACTTTATGTAATATCACTGAATACAGTGCTGCAGTGCTCGCTTTCATTTTAACGTCGCATTTCAAATTTTCGCTTTCGCACACAAGTACTGACTCAATCACATATCAAATCGAATTTTGTTACTCGCTTATTCATTTTCTGCGTTTCAACTTGATTGATATGAAAGGCCATGACGTAAACATTGATCGCCTAACAAACCCATTTTCTTTAATTGATGCGAATCTTTTCTAATGTTGTTTTTAGCATTATCTGCTTTTAACTTTGACTGCTTTTAATTGTATAAGCTAATCAGATCATAAACAGCAACGGCAACAACAAAACAAACAAACACAAACAAACAAATAAACAAGCCAGACGCGTTATTAAGGTAATGGGCTAGCAGGTAAATGACTTTACATTCTCATGATAAGCAGCAGTACTTTATCTTTCACTTGCCTTTTATTTGACATAAACAGCAGTCGTAGTACCTGGTATTATGCATATTAAAGGTCGTAAGTCGAGCACATTTCTCAGAAATGTCCCTTTAAAACAACAAAATGCAGGTTTTGTTTTTGAGGAGCGATATTTAGCACCGTTCTGTGAAAAAAAATAATCATAACTTGAAAAGGAGGTAAGATGTTATCATGTCATGCAAATAACTACAACTGAAGTGAAAGAGATATTTAGAAAGAGAAAAACATTTATATGCTGAACCAAATTTGCATAATAAATAAAATATAGTGTTCCTAGTTTTTAACGGTTGCTTTCTTTCACGCATTATCTTTTGTTTCGTACGCTGTCCGATTTGAAAGCGACAAGAGCTATAACTATCAAACTCGGGCTGTTATAGGAGAATGGTATAACCAGGGATGTGTGATAGCAGGATAGAGCTCAAAATCCTAATCCGATTGGTAGAAATTACCGCTGTTCAACGCCCCATTATATGGAGCACCCGAAGTGCTACTTTAAGCTTCCTTTCATGTAACGTTATCATCCGCCAATACGGTTCACTGAATCACCAGGCCGCTTTGAGGCACACACAGAAGTAATGTTGAACAATTATGCTATGCACTTCTGCATAGAATATATTCGAGGTTTAGACAAATTCCCGTCGTTTCCCATCATCAAGAATCTTTGGAAATGGTAACTGAATGTGTAAAAAACAATCTTATCGATTCAGTTTTCGCGACAGATCTTGACAAAAAGAGAAAACTTAATTTTATCTTTATGATTCAGCCATACATATTCGGGATCAGGACTGGCAGTTCAGCCCATGTATCTTTTCAGGACACTCGGGTGGCACTTGTACGGATATAAAACACGATGTTATGCGATCAATAGCGTAGCACCAACATTGTGCAGAGATAACATTTTTTTCAAAGCAGCCGTCTGGAATTTGATGCACACCGGTGCAGTAACAATGGATTGACATGCCTTCAGATCAATCCCTTTCAAAATAAGGTGGTAGGCATGCTACGCATGTATTACCTCCATGTTTGGTAATTCCCCGGACTGCTGTTCGATCCTAGTTAAGCCGATTTCCAATGAATAGGCGGATGAGCAGTGTTTTGTTTGATGTGGCCATTGATATCTCTCCTGCTATTTACATCTTCTCTGGTATAACAGGGCGCCTTTTAAAATTTTGCTCCAGTTTAACCAAAAATAAAAAAGTCTTTTCTTTCACATTTTCCTCCCAAATGCCACAAAAAATGTCAATTTATAGGATTTTATTGAAAATTTTAACACATTTTTTGTTGCATTTAACTTACTTTGTCACAAGTAATAACATGTGAATACTTGTCTACGTAAAATGGCAAATTTTCTTGTTCAAGGTAGCACATTGTCGAATTTGCAGTACAATTTCTAATTTAGAACATACTTTACCGAAACTGCAGAAAAGCCCTTTATGTTTTAAATGGTGTATTTGAGGTGCGTGTGGAAACCCCTCGATTTACCCGGAAGTAGTATCGATTTTGATGTCAGATAAAAGGCCATTTTTGAGCCCTCAAATCCACTTCATTCCCAAAATATTAAAAAAACTTTTAATGATTAACCATCAATATTAGCAGAGTATGGAAAAAGACTTTGCAATTATACGCTATTGCTTCTGCCATTATAACCGAAAGTGTTCCTAGTCAGGTGGAAGTTTAGGCACACAGCCTCAAGGATGGAAATGGAGTACAGACTTTTCTATTGATAGATTTTGAGTTCATTTGGACCTAAGCCAATAATATTTGGAGGGTGTGCAAAATTCGTTACAGTGGCATTTTTGAAAATCCAATATGGCTGCTACCATGTCCAAAATCACTAAAAATCCCTTAAGTATTTCCGATAGAGACAAATATTTCTCGGTACCCCGGTGTTTTAAGCACGAGAAAGTATTGGTAATGCAATTTTATCATTACATTGCCACAAAAATCCAATATGGCTGCTCAAAAGTAAAATATGCTCTCGGAATCATTAAAATGATCTTAACACCTCCATTATACCTATTTACGCTGCTTGAATAAATGCTGAACACCTAAAATATGTTCTGCTGGTGTTCAAAATCTGTTACAATTGATCACACTCTGCAAGTGTTATTTTAACACCTCTAGAATGCATTTCCAACGCATCCGGATACGTCAAGTGTTCTGCATATTTTGCAATTTAGAGGCTTGATTCCAGTGTCTATATGCATGCTTTATGTTTTACACTTATGAGATATATGTATTAGATCACTAGAAACCCTTATTTGGCATTTCACTGCAATGGACATTTTCAAAATTCAAGATGGCAGCCAATACAGCCGCCTTTAAAAATTATATGTGTATTATATGTAGTTACATCAACTAATTATTATTATAAAGGTGTAAATTAAGGTATGGGATAAGTATTTGACATTCTTTTCTGGAATTTCTGTTTCTTTAACATGCAAAAATGTTAACATGGGGGGCCAATGTGGCTGCCTTTTTACCTTCTTAAAAACCTATAAATTACGATACATCTGTGTTGTATTTAGTTAAAACACCCAAATGATTATTAAAGTTTAAATTAAAGTATGAGATGTATGTCTTTGAGCATTAATAACTCGTATCTGGTATATTTGTTTTGACAACATATTTAAAATTCAAAATGACGGCCAGTATATTTTAAATATATGACAATTCGTAGGTTTTAAAGATCTTAAAAGGCAGCCATATTGACTTCCATCTTGATTGGTAAGCTTGCTAACACACTTGAAATGTCAGATATGAGTTCCTACTGGGTATAGAGCGCAGAATTATGCCTCTATCACAAATACTTGATGAGTTATGGTCACTTGAATGATTTCAGGGCATATTGGGTTTAAGGGTGGCCATATTGGATTTGATGGTAATGTTGTGATCAAATCACGTCAATAACCGGTCCAAAAGATTCCTCGTGCTTTAAAACCTGGATCTAGTGATAAAATTATGCCATTTTGAATGAATTTGAGAAGTGATAGCGCCATATTGGATTTTTTTTTTCCCCCCCTAGAAAATGCCACTGCACGAAAATTTTGCACACCCTCCAGAAATTATTTTTAAGCTTTAGGCATCACGGACAAAAATCGATCAATAGAAAAAAGTCTGCACTACCTGTGCCCACAATTTCCTCCTGACGATCCCACGGTACTAATGGGGGCATGTGTGCAAGTGTAAGGCTCTCATATCAATTATAGAACACAATGCCTACATAGACCCAGACCTTTAATGGGATGAGTGTCACTTACTGCATTGTGATTTTCTTGGGTAATCCATGTAATTTTTGTATTATTATACATCATTTTGTCAATCGAGGGAAGTTTATGAGAAAATACGACAGAAATTGAACATTATACTATATAGGACGGTATACTCTTTAACCCCCTATTAATTATCACTCCTATTGTTTAAAAAGCAGTAACACAATTTCAAGCTTGACTTTGGTAACTTAACACATTTTTTTATATCAGTTGTCCCTCAAAAATTGTGCTGTTATTCTAGACTTGGCGCCCTCTTAGAATCCTCAACCGGGGAATTGTTGTTGTCACATGTAGCATAGTCAGTTTCCCTCTTTTCCTGCAAAAAAGAAACTTTCACGAACAACTTATGCAAATATCAGCAATTATTACGATCATGCTTTTTTCAAGTCCTGATATCACATCAAAATTTTTGAGACACCTGTATTACCGAAAAGATCTTACTTGTTGACTTAGAGGTCTGATTTAATACACTCGTGTTGACTAACAGTAATTGTCGCCGTTGTAATACATTACCAAAAGAGGCCATTGTTCTTCGTCTATCTCAACGGTATGAACAGCTTCAACGTGTCCAGCGCATTAATACGTTAGTTGTTAATTGGTCTCGCAAACTATGTAAGACGTATCTTGAAATGTGTACCAAATGAACAACCAACGCTTTGTGAGTGACAGAATCCACTCTAAAATCTCCAAAATACGTAAAGGGAATTGTTCACTCTGAAAAGAAGGTAACTTTAATTGTCACTCACAATTTGTCTGTCGCGCATTAAATCCTGAGAGTAAAATTCCTCGTTGACATTTAGAATTACTAATGAAATCAAATGCCTTCTACAAATGGTCGGTGAGTTTGTAGTTTTTGTAATATTGCGGTGTTTATAAAAATATTATTATTATTCTTATTATATAATTTTCGACTGTGGAAACCTTAGGATTTTTCGATGTGTGACATCATTACTATGTGGATTTTGGCAATGAAATTTTGTCTCAATATTTATGACCGCTGTGTTCTAGAAATTTTATGGGTTGGGGTTATGTCGGAAAATAGAGCAGAGCAAAAGAAAAAAAAAACGTATTTATTGTTTTTTTTTTTTTTGAGAGAACAATTCTTCCTTCCTATTACGGAAACATGACAATATGGACGTTTAAGCGTGCAGTTGTATCAAGCGGTGGAATTATTTCCATTTAGTCGGTTCATAAACAAGGTATTCCTGATGTTTTCTATATACTGTTGGTGAAAGTAGAGACCGGGTGAAAGCATATATAATCCGCCGGGAGCCACAGTCCGGCACCACCCACCCCCCTCCATATACGATAACAGAATAGGGCGTGAAACTAATGTTGCGTGAAAAGTCAACTGAATTGATTGTCCTTACGGATAGCCGGACTATGAGTACGACGGTTATAATACTACCTTGTATCCCGTCGTTCGTAAACGTATTTAGTATTAGACTCCTAGCTCGGACGATCTTGCAATGCTAAAAAAAATCCCGCCAAGGTCGTCTCTTACGGAATAATGTAACACTACATGAAGCGCCGCTCAGACTTAAGTACTTTGTTGGGCTCGATGTGTTTATTTAAGCAGAGAACTTGGTTTGACAAAGTCTAGTAAGGCGGTCTCTAGAACGTCTTATTCCTTGTTGCCATTAGCTATATCTTTGGTACCTGACTGCTCACCTTAGTATTGACTTTTTTCACGAAGTGAGAACAAAACCCACAAATGTTATCTGCTATCAGAAAACTGGTTACCTGTATAACCTGTTTTGGTGTAATTTCCAAGAAGTCCCCCAAATGATGTCTTATCATCCAAAGAATTTAAATCAGGGTAATTCAGGCTAACGGTTAGGCCAATCTCCTTGTCACTACTTTTTTCCTACCTACATAATTACTTACCTACCTGCTACCAACCAACCCTCCGCCCCTGCCTGCCTGCAACGATAAAACGGTAAAACATGCGCCACACTAAAAGGAAGCAAAGCTCTTTATCCCAAAACTTCCCTTTTCCATGGACAATAAAGCGATCTCTGTGAGGTTATAAAAGCACGTGTGTATCACTAACTGCATTTGTGAGTTTTCCCATCATCTAATTTGCATTTAATTTATCTTCATACATTAATTTGAATAACCACGGGAAACTGTGAGAGACAATACATAGTAGAAAATAACGAGAACCTCCTTATAGACGGTGCGGCTTATCCGCCACTATTCATCAAACTGTATGCTCAAAAGCATTGAGTAAATTTTCACATTTTTTTTTTTTTTTTTTTTTTTTTTTTTTTTTTTTTTTTTTTTTTTTTTTTTTTTTTTTAAAAGACATTAATGTTGGACTAACAGTACTGTTAGGCCCTTGTACAACTCAGATTGTGAATATAGCGAATTAAAGAAGCTTCTTTCTCCTTAAGCTGTACATCTCAACTGCTCTCTGAAAGCACTTTTCCATATAATTTTCCAGAAAATTTGGTACACGTAATGCTTACCCAAAGACAGCATTTTGTTACCTAAAGAAATGTTGAAAAATATTGATCGATTTGAAATTGAGAGGGAAATTTTTAATTTTCATGCGCGCGAAAGGCGACCATTTTTTTCTTTTGCGTTGCTCGCACATTGTGTTCACTTAACAGTGGTTATTGTTTTGAGTTAAGATGGCCAAGGTTCAATTATGTTAGAACAAACAGTGGGGTTGTATTCAATTTTATATTTTGTTTTGATTTTTTTTAACGTGATTTTACCATTCATTTCTACATGGAAATGGATCCTGTCCTCTCTAGGTTACTTTACCATAAAAAAAAAAAAAAAAAAACAGTATGTACTTAGTTGAATTATTACTGTAATTATCATTTGCATTAATAGTGGCTAGTCTTCATTCATGGTATCCACCAAGGTCACAGGTCCATATGCAGGTCACTGGCCGTCCCGTATATAAGGGTCTCTAAGTGGACCCCAGCTAAGTTTCTCGGAAACTCAGTAATGATGTTCATTTTTGACAAATAGAAGATTACAATTACAAAAATGCCAAACATTTGGTTGATCTAAACGAATCCCGGTCCACATGACCCCGCCTATTTTGAAATCCTAGGACTAGACGACAATATGGAATGTTTCAACATTTTTGAGTAGTTTGAACCATGTGTAACCTTAAATTGCCCCTATTGAAAAAATGACACCACAATTTTGAGACCATTGACTACCTTGCATTGATATAGTAGTACATGTGGAACTGTCTTTTTGTGAAAAGTCATATACAATCTTGCACTAAGTTTTCTAAAGCAAAATTGTATGAGATCCAAAATCATGGGTGTCCATTTTTTAAAATGTGTTCTTGGATGAATTCTAGTGGGCATGTAACACTGGTTTATACAGGGGGCAGAAATATAAGTGCCAAAGGTGTTGTAAAGTATAACCATCATGTTCAGTACTTCACGGATTACAGAAAGGTATAGTTTGCCCTACCGAGTGTTATAGTACAGAATTACAAGGTAAAACGGGTTCAAGTTCCACACTGGGGTAAAATGTTCAGATTCATCGGTTTGTTTTTCTAAAATGTGCACATTGTTTGTCTACTGTAGCAGAAGCCGAAGTACGGGTTCCGCCGGTTGTCAATGACTTTTTGATAATAATTCAGAGGCAATTGGCCATGGTCCACAGGGTCTAGGAGACCACTAGTCATATTTCTATAAAGTCTCACTTTGAAGTGAAACACATAATCATATACTTTTCTTGTTTAGTATACCCAATGAACGATTTAAACCAGTTTCAACCAATCGGACCATTCTATAAATAATAATCTTGAACTTTCTTGAACCATTGTAACTAAACAATAGGTCGTAAATATGCAAACTGTCCTTTTTAGAAACCTTATGGCAGCCGAACAGACTGGTATAAAATTTAAAAACAATGTTAAACACTTTGATTGTTTACCCCTGTCACATTTTTTCCTCTTATAAAACCCCAATAACACATTTTAAAATGACACCCATGATTGTCGGATTCTCCGTTTTTTGAAAAAAAATTTGTATTTATTGGAAAAACATTGGTGTCAAAATTGTCTATGAAAAAAACCTAAACCAAACATCCATTACATTTCCCCATGTACTTTAGAGGTTCTACTAACTACAAAGAATGTCAAACTTAGATGTAGCGGGCATCAACCATCTCTTTAAATATGGTACCTATGATATTTGCTTCTGCTCTATTAAACACCAACTCAAATCGATGGTGAAACTATGATGATTATCAAGCCTTCTTCTCTCCTTATGCGGCGAGTCTTTTCGTAATTTTTTGTTTTCTAATGCAATGCCAAAAGGAGAAACGCATTGTTCCAAGATAAGAATCTCCATTCAGTTTTACTTGCTGTATAGGTGTCCGTCGGAGTTTATGATTAAAATAGCCGATTTTTTTTTATTGGGTTGCTTTCAGCCTTATAACTTGCCGGGTCTGTTTGATTATTAATTTTTATGTTTGATTGGAATTTTTCTATTTGGCAAGCTACATTCTGAAGTCAATATTTCGATTTCCTTACTACATGGCCGTTTAAATGGTTTATGCCTGTGTTTAGAGAAACTGCCCCTCTTGGTATTTTATAACATGTTCCCCAACTCAACCACAAACAATGACGCAATGCATGTGTTCCTGGCGATATTGAAGAGGTTTCTACGTTGTTTAGTATAAGTCTGGAAGAATACTTCCCGTGTTATTCGCCTCTAGTTGCACTCATATTTTACAACCCTAAGGTGACATCTTTACAATGACGACTAGACTGTTAGTCACACGGATTGGTTAAGTCAGACGTCTAAAAGGTCACATTTAAATATTTCCTATACATAATTTATACAATGTGTTTCATTTATACAATGCACGTTGATCAATAGATACCCGTAACACAGCTTCCGTTTCGTATCATATGGGTATACTCTGTCAGCTCAAAGTACGAAATAGCGATGCGGGCGTATACAATGAACCGAGATCTTATAATTAACACATAGTGTGAATCTTTCAATTAAGGGTAAACTTTCCCTCTTTTCTTATTTAATCTCCGACATGTGCCATTTAATTAACAAACTCCACACACTGCTCCTTTAGTCTAACTTTATAAGTTTCTTTTTCCACTCGTATGAAAAGACAAATCAAAGTTCACATACAGTCTGTCAAATGCCTACTGCGACATATCGAACAGAATCGACGATATATCATAATTTTTCGTACATTCACGTAATGATGTAGACAGTACAGCCAGTGATATCGATTTTTATTATTAATTCAGCAGATGGAAAAACGAAACAACACAAAACACAAACAGAACCACCCTAAACAAAACAACTGAAATGATTCTTATCGTACGTGTTGGTGGATATTCGAATTGTTGCTCAATTACTGATGGCGTGGGTCGTATGGGTGGAAGATAAGAGCTCCGATGTCAATTACGGTCGTTTGAGGTCATTTTTAAATCTATACACAAACGCCTCTTCGTCAAGAAAAGGATATATGCTCATTATGATAATATGTTGCTTTTGTTCGTTTTTGTTAGTTTTTGTTTTTGTTTATTTTGTCCTTGTTTTTTGGGCTTTAAATTTTCTTTTTTTAAATTTTTATTCAGCCGATGACACAAAACAAACAAAAAACACAAACAGAACCAACCTAAAAACAAACAACTGCAATGATTCTTATCGTACGTGTTTGGTGGATATTCGAATTGTGTTCTAATTACTGATGGCGTGGGTCGTATGGGTGTATAGGGATACGACTCCGATTCAAAGTACGGTCGTTGAGGTCATTTTTGAAATCATACACAAAACGCCCTTCGTCAAGAAATGAGATATGCCATTATGATAATTATGTTGGTCTTTTTGTCCTTTTTGTTAGTTTTTGTTTTGTTTATTTTGTCGTGTCAAATACAAACAATAAATCATTCATTTTTTTTCAATTGAACAATTTTATACACAAAATATCAAAAAATTATATATTTTTACATACTAAATTGGCGGACCCAATCAGTGTCCATTCTTTCTGACCAGCCTGTAGAACCTATTTCCTTTTGTAATTCCACACATTGTATGAAACATTGCATTTTCATATTTGCCCATTGCTTTTATACATAGGCACCACTCTCGCCTTAAATATTAAATAAATGTCCCCGCATGACCGTGATAATTTGCATTTCAAATGTAAGAAACGCATGAACAAATAACTTCAGTAACTAACTGAATAAATGCATTTTTCTCTTTCCATTAAACTCGCATTTCTAATTTCCGCTTTGGTGTGTGCATAAGTTACTGACTCACTCACATGCCAATGTAATATTCCTTTACATCTATCTTCTCTCTCCGTTACAACTTTATGAATATAATATCTCGTGGGTTTCGCATAATGTCGAAGCTAGTTTCTTATAAAACGGCGTTTGAAGTTTTTGAGTTTACTTTGAAATGCGTGTATTAATGCATAAAAGCAAATGGCGTTTTTTAAGTCTGTATTTTAAGTAAGTGAATGGCTTCCCTTGTACAGAGTATTAAAATTCCAAGAAGCAACTGTTTTATTATTCAAAAAATGCCCTTAATGTGATTTGAAAGTTTGATTCGCTGTGTTCTAAGAAGTCCAATAAGTATTCGACTACATGAAACACGTTAATTTCTACTGCTGGTATAGTGATATTACTATAGATTTAAAAATGATATGCCTACAATACCACGATGATAACAATAAAAATGGGGCAATACCTATGAAACAAGGAAACATCGAAGCTCGGCGAAGACAATGATGCTACTGATCGAGAGACTATTATGATTACGATACGATGACGTGATGATATCTATAATTTAGTGGTTTATAACATTTTTGTCAACGGTTCTTCTATACATGTGCATCTTTGACCTTTTTGTTCGTGTCCTTATGATATGTATGCCCATTGAAATACGTTTACAAACAGTGAAAATTTGTATACAAACGACTTCCAGTGTATAAATGCAAAATTAAATTTTGCAGCCAAAAGCATACTATCTGACTTGCATGCGGTGTTTTCTGGCCCCCCAAATGATGAAATACTATTTTGATATAATCATAATTTCAGAGCCATACTATGCACAATATTTAAACAAATTATCTAAGAAATAAAAGGTAATGCAGTATCATTTATGGCGAATAATGTGCCCAAGTACATTATTAGCCCGTATATGATACTGCAAACCATTTATTTGTATTTTTATCAACTAAACAACTTGATTTTATAAGTAAATGCATTAGCGGCCCATTTGCTAATAAGGAGTAAACTGACGCAATCATGAATGCTGATTTTCAATCATGTACAGTAGAGGTACTATAATTTTTCTAAGATGGCAACCACTACCCCCACCAATCCGTCTTTGACTGCGTACAATAACCCCTGTTACAGTGTCTAATACCTTTACATAACGAAAGATATTTTGATGTTCTTTAACGTTTTGCGCACCCCACCCCTTTGGTAACGAGTGTAATGTTCACTATAATCCCCCTAAAAGTGGATAAATTTGTTTTGTTTTTGTTTTTGTTTTGTGTATATAATTAAATGTAAAAACTGCAAACTTTTTACGATGCACAGATTTTGTTTAATTAGTACAAGTAACATAATTACAAAACCAAAAAAATTGAAATGTGAAATAACATGACAATTTTCCATTATGAATTATGGAAGGTAAAGTCATCGATTGTCTTAATCTTGACCGACTATTATCGTTTTGGACTACTGGTAGCACTCTTTGTCCCAGCTAATACGTATTCCCGCTGGCAATTTATCTGGGGTGCTTTTCAAATATTCGGACACACACAGCTTCGAATACGATTCGATTGTTTGTGAAACCCTTTTTTGTACATATGGGTGTTATTCGACAGGGGCTATTTTGGGTAGGAAATGTAATTTCACTTTATTTTTGGGATTTAAAAAGTACATAAATGCAACCAGAATCAACTATTAACGTAAATTTGACCAAAAAATCAGATTCGACAGTGTACCAGCGTTTTCAGTGGAAGTGATTTCAGCATGACTGCCTAACACTCATTTCTTTAAAGCAATAATAGCAATTTTTTTGAAGAGCGTCCCCAATTTCCAAAATTTTAGATTTTTTTCGGTAATACCGGAAACGCCAACATTTTGTCCGTCCATTATAAAATGGTGTTTTATCCCGCCTCACTAAAGTGACCTTGCCTGAAAAAACCAATGAAACAACCAATGGTGATCGAGACCCGTACATGGCGCTACTTCCTGGGCTATTTCATTTTGAAGGCCGTTTCCAGGAGCCGAAAATTATTATCGGAGATCTCCGATATTAATATTCTAAGTACAAATTCCTTTGTCTGCGACACATATACATTTTCGAGCTTAACCATTCACACGTATAATTTATTAGCATGTTATCAATGAACTGCGCAAAAAACTCACTTTTTTGGAAAATTGGGGCGCTCTTCAAAAAATGTGTATTATTGCTTTAACTGTCTCATTTTCGTACTTAAAAAATTTTCTGTTTTGTTTTGTTTGTTTCCTTAATTAAAGACGTACTTGCATGTCTGCACCAGACCCACGCGTATATCTGCATTTTGGACATTTGCCGTTTCACATAGTAACGTATTTTCGGGACGATTAAATTTAAAAAAAATTAAATGCGGTATTTAATAGTCTTTTACACAAGATCAAAGCGCTTGACATTTATTTCTCTGCTATTAGGAAATCATTCACAGAAAATTTTTGTTTCATCGAGCCGGGGCTCGAAACTCGTGATTTTTAAAGGTCTATGGTGACAGTCTGCGGCTTGTCCACTAGACCCACGTAAAAGTGCTTATGTTGCCCGTTTTTCATAGTGGCGGATTTTATTAAACGAGGATTTTTCGCATATGAAATAAAAAGAAGTTGAGCAGTGGAAATATATTTAGAATTTAATTATTTTGTGATTGTCAACTACCTTAATGAATGTTTGTTTATTAAACAGTAGAGAGCTAATTATGATCGCAAAAAACTGCGAAGCCGTTTTATGAATACGTATTGTATTTACAGATAGCTAAATTTGCGTGAAAAATCCTATTTTTTTAATAATTAACGGATTTTTCGTTTTTTTGAATGTCGCGGAATACCTAAAATTTGCAAAAAAACCTTCTTCTGAAAAAATGACCGGCCCGCTTTTCACTGAAACATAACGATAGAGGACATTTTTGGAAATTTTTAGAAATGTGATGACATTTTTAGTGTTCTCACAGTTTTTCAATCTATATAATCCGTGCTTCTTTGATCCTCAAACTCGTACACCTGCAGAGTACATTTTGTCATTTTCCCAGTAAATGTCAGTAGTAGAAAACAAAGATGAAAAATAACCCACTTTTGACAACAACGAATAACTCACGCTTCCCTATCAAGGCTTTGAAATGTAGGCACGTTTGAGCAGGTTTAGTATGTACACAAGTTCGATTTGTCACGAACGTGTGACATAGGTCAAACCATGTTACTATGTATGATTTTGATTAATACTATTGAAAGATTAAGATTGTTATCGTTTCAAACAATAATCATAGCTTTGTTTTTGTTGGCGAATTGCACTGAGATTTAAATCCATACGGGGGTATGCGGGAATGTCAAATCCACGCTCAGGGATTTCCCCACACCCTCCCGTGCGCGCGATCTAACAAATAGGAGACATACTGGCAGGTTGTAAAATAGAAATTGGTTATAAGGGTACGGTTTAAAATGTATTAATAACAATTACAGGGGCATAAATCGGTAGACATAAGCAACTGCTATTGCTGGGAATATCCTGGCATCCTATAACATGAAAAATGTTATATATAGAATGTTCGCATTGCACTCGTCATCATGGCGCGGAAGGATTTTTCAAAGTGGCAAAGTGGAGAGGCCACTTGGCACTTTATTTTAGTAATCTTTATTATCGTTTGCTCGTGCAGCTATGATAATCCGACGTGTATCATCAATCAATTTTTGAAAAGTGGGAGGCCCCCTTCCCTGGTTCTGCCATCGCTGGAGCAATCTCGTCAATTCCCGGTGTGCATCATTTTGGCCCGGTGCAAATACACATCATCTCCATTTTTCTAAGGAATATGATAGTCCCCATGACAGAGTGCCTTGATCATTCAAGTGTTAAAATAGTTCTACTAAATTTGTAGATAGTCAAATAAACTCAGTTCCAATGTTTAAGATGAATACGATTTTTCGTTTTGATGTAGTAAACCTTAACGTTGCATTTTGTGATTCCAGCATTTTTTGTTTTGTTCATTGTTCACTAGATATCCGTGAGAAAAGCGTATTCACAAAATTTGAGTTGATACCGGTCTTGCGGTTTTGTGTTATGAGCAATTGTTTGTTTCCCACAGTCCCTTAGGCCACTGTGCTGTAATTACAGATGATATAAAAATTTCAACTTTTTGAGGTACGTCTGGGGAGGAGGTTGTTGACTACACTTAAGCTGACAAGTGGGGGTCCCGGGGTCCTAGGGACCCGCAAATTAAATTTGCCATTTGTACCGATATACTTTATCCGACTTTTATTTTGTTTGTATTTGTTTAACTTTTAGATACGCGTCTTTCATGAACAAAATATTAAAATCCATCGCCCCGTTAATTAGATAATTAGTGCGGGTCCCTTGGAACCCCCTTTGTCCACCGACGGGAGTATCAGTAAACATTAATTAAAACAAGTAATTCTGATTGTTTTCCCTGTTTGAATATTTACATATGTAACTAACACATACAGTGTATAAGGTGGTCCATGTGGACCTAACATTTTTTATTCGCGCAATGTTTTTTTCTTGAACTAGATGAACAATTGAGTTGGATTTTTTTTTCAAAGTATATATTTGGAAACTTTGACCCCTGTAGGTATGAAAGACAATGGGTTACTTGACATCTAAACTATTTCTAATATATTTCCTTAACCACTTGAAAGAGGTATGGTACACTATACATTAATTTAATCTTTATGTTGAAACAAACGGAATTGCATACTTTTTAAATTTATTAAACCCGTTTGAATTTTTACATGTTTATTAAACCCGTTTTATATTTTAATTTGAATTATTATTTTTTTTTTTTTTTTTTTTTTTTTATTCTTACCTTTCTTATTCCTAACTTCTGGATCACCCTGTACCCTGCCTACACCCGATGGGTGCTCGTTTCGGCAAGAAAAGAGCGCAATCATCAATTGACAATTACTTTAAATCATTATTTGGAACTGAAAAGGGTTCGGTAGGCTGGGGCGGTAACAACCCCATCTACTTAGGTAGACGAGAGTTATTACCAGATTGTATATACAATAGTAATGCCAGCCTATTTAATTTCATTACCAGAACCCAAATGTGCCGTTAAATGGTCCACACACATATGTAAGGAAGTATAAAGATCTTTGAAAAAAAAACATCTGGCTGTGCTAAGTTGTTCACTAAATGCACTGCGATTTTCAACTGCACACTGTATTCATTCAAGATGGTAACTTAATTCCGTTACTGTTGGGTCAGTATGCCTCTGAGTTTTGGTCATACATTATATCAGCGCAAGGCATAACACAGAAGCAAGAGCTGTTTGGCACAATAATGATCTTCGAGATCCAGACAGCTCAGCCTGGTTAATTTATTTGGCTTGACTGAAGGTCGGTGGCACGGCAAAACTAACAACGCATGTAAATGTTGTTCAACATTGATGACAAAGCAATTACACATTTTACTCCTGCAATGCATTTTATTATATGCCATAAATAGCAATTCACTTCATACACACATTTATTAAATCTGATTATAATACAAAACTAATATTAAAACAGTAAATGTATATTTTGCTACAAATGTAAATCATTTACCATGTCCACTTTGCAAGGTAAGTATTGTATAAACTAATAAAAATAATATACCAAATTCAATTCCTGTAATATGAATTCGATATACTGCGATTATACTCGAAAACAAGGTATCATAAATCGTATTGACTCTATGGCATTACGATGAAACTACAGTGTGCGTCATAAAAAAACCCACGTGATACAATAACTACACCGAGCTAAACAAATAGGCATTCTCACATCGGATTACAATATGCGCAATCTGTCACATGCAGGACCACCAAGGTCAATTTTGATTGCTATCAAAAACAAATATTGCAATACATGCAGAAATGAACCTGAAATTGCTAAATATTTAACATGTCTGACAAATATGTAGCCTATAACCTTTTAAGGTTACAATTACTTATACTGTTACAGACCTATTGGATGGCAGGAGATTACCTGGAAGAGCAACCAAACGAAGGTCATCATTGAAATCGACCGTACAATTGGCCAGGCAGTTCTTCCTAACCTCCAAACTTTGTCTAATTATATGCGAATATAAAAATAAACATCAATAATTTACAAATTTCAAGGCATTTCCGCCTTCACCATCACGTCTCAAAAAATACCTATTCATGACTTAAACCAGGACTAATAATCTAGCCGGCCAAAAAACAAGACCGAAAAGAACTTTATACCTGATCAGAGCAGTAAAAACACACAATAAAATGTACAAGGAAACTAGAGACCCAAAGAGGATCTTATACGATCTGCTGGCACACTCCTGAACATAAAAGTACTACAAATTAACAATATATCCGCCAATCGAGACCAAAGCGGATCGTTGTAAAGATCTGGCGGATTAAACATAACATACAATTACTAATTACACCAGTCAAATCGAGACCGAAGCGGATCTATATCGATCTGATGGCAACACTACACCACATAAAGTACTACAACAGTTACCAGCCCACCTCGGAAACCGAAGCGACCTTATAACGATCTGCCGACCATCATCACATATTTAATACTTCAAATACCAGTCCAGATATCGAGACCCAAAGCGGATCTTATACCGATCTGCAATTATACGTGAAGTACCCAATTGATTACCAATTGAACCTCCAAATCGAGACCCAAAGCGGGTATTGTACCTGTCTGCAAATACTATGTATACCAATTATCCTGCCAAATCGATGGACCCAAAGCGGACCTTATACCGATCTGCAAATTACTTTCTAACCATATAATGTACACAATTTAACTGCAAATTGAGTCCAAAACCGGATCTGTACCAAAAGCCATACATATATTAATATTGTTACCTCTACCTAGTATTTACCAATTGAATCTGCCAAATCGAGACCCAAAGCGGGTGTCATACCGATCTGCAATTATTATATATATATTATATATATATATTGTGAGAATAATTGGTTGACAACGCGGACGTCAGCATTCTAATCGCAAACGGAACAACTTGCTGTGGATCGGGACTCGAAACCAACAACCTTCCTTTAGATCTCGGATGCGCCTAATCAGTGCGCCACCAAGGCTGTGATGGGTTCATTCGAGTTTCTACACATTAGATTACGCACCGAACGCTATGGTGTGAAACTCGAATGAACCCATCACATGCCGTGGTGGCGCAATTGCTTAGCGCATCCGAGATCTAACTGAAGGTTGTGGGTTCGAGTCCTATCACAGGCAAGTTCATTTTGCGATTTAATAATGCTACGTCCGCGTTGTCACCAATTTCTCACACATATTTGTATTTATGTTAGGGACCGTAATTCACAAGGTTTAAGTAGCTCCAATCTCTCACACATATGTTTATAAATTACTAGAGTTGCTGTAGTATTCAGAAGGTGATCACCTCGTGATCTAGGACGGCATACGAACCGAACGCTATGGTGTAAAAACTCGAATAGACCCATCACATATGCCGTGGTGGCGCAATAGATAAGCGCATCCGAGATTCTAACCGGAAGGTTGTGGGTTCGAGTCCATCAACAGAAGTTCATTTTGCGGAAAAATGCTACGGTCA
>JAMKCH010001664.1:0-106514 GCA_023653785.1 Ophioderma brevispina
ATAGGGGGTCCCCAAAAAAAAAGCGATAGGAACAAGCACCCTTTAAGGTAGGACTTTCTGGTTTGACTATGTTTATTTTTTTTTTCATGAATGATAACAACAATGTAAGCCATAAGCATGTCTGTTCAAGTTTCAGTTGCCATTAAAGTATGATTTAGTTTTAGCAAAACTTACAAAGCCATAGTCTTATACATGTAAGTTATTTTTTGATGTCGGAGGGTAACACATTGCGGTCATATTTCATTGTGATATTTCATAGAATTACAACCCGCATCATCAGAAAAATGATTTGCGTTAAACATGCTTATATATGGGACAATTTTGCAGAAACATTATGGCCGTAAAAATGCTATATGCGCCAATTTACGCCATAATGTACATAAGGTATGCAAGGACCAGCGACTACGCCAAGGAAATTCGATTAGAGTCCGTCAATTCGAATGATTTCAAAAGTGTTGTGGCGACTCCAGTCGACTCCCGCATGGAAAGTGCTAAAATTAATAATCTTTAAGAGGATCTGTATTTATTGAACCAATAGGTTATAATGCAAATGCAAATGTGCGCAAGCAGGCGGTCAGTCCCCATTCTCTGTCATTGGCGTGGGGACAGGACTCCTCATTTAATGTTGCTGGGGGGGTTCGCCACTCCGCCCGCACAGCAAGTTTCTGGGGTTTTTGCATTCCCAACATATGCCCGGTACCCCATTTTTTACTCCTGGGTGGAGAGAGGCAAGCGAGGTAAAGTGCAGGCCCACGTGCACACACACATTGCCGACAGACGGGGCTCGAACCAACAACCTTATGCTTATGAGACGAGCGCTGATCCACTGCAACAAAGGTGCCCAAGGTGATAATGTATTAACAATAACATGGTAATACACAATGATTGTCACCGTGTCAGATTTTAATGGTTTGTAGGTAAACATAGAGTGGACAATTTTGTTAATTCTTATTCATTTTCGAGTGTTTATTCTAAATCAAATCGTACAAGTGGTGGAAATGACTACACTTTTGGCATTTCGCCGACCCTCACTGGATTTGTTAAGCTATTAATGAATTTGTATCTAGAACTATTGAAATTATATTGCTGTGTTCTGTTGTACAACACAGCACTATATCATTTTCAATTCTTTTAGTGATGTTTCTGCTGTGTTCTGTGCTATGTTGGACAAACACACCACTATTATTTCAATCAATATGTAATTTTAGATCTTGCTGTGTTCTTGCTAGTTGGACAAAACACAAGCACATGTTATTTCAATTCTTATTATTTTATAGATTGCTGTGTTCTGTGTGCTAGTTTGACAAACACGCACTATATATTTCAATTCTAATGTCTTTTATTGTTTACGTAAACAAAATGTAAAAAATCCCAAAAAGTAAAAAAAAAAAACGAGGAAATTATGCAGAGTACCGATCGTATTCGTTGAGGGCGACATTCCGGTTGTTTAATTGCTGTGTCTAACACAGCATATTATTCTCACCCCTAAATCGTGCTAAAATGTGCTCATCTACCAAGGGCTGAGTTCAGTAGCCGTATATGTGCACTTGTTTAAAAACAACAGCTGACACATGCCTGATTCGGGTAGCACTAAACATTGCACTAAGAAAACAGAGTGTTGTTAATTGTAAATGCACGGGTTGACTGAAATCTATTGAACTGCGCCATGGGAAAAAAGAGGTTCACTATAGCTCATCGTGAGGTGTTTTGTACCTATTGTACAGGGTGACACACAAACACGTGTCTAGCACGCCGACTTAACATAATTTAGTTTCCGCATCCAGTTGCATACTTACATACATTGTAGGACCTCATGTACCCGTTTTCGTCTCATGCAAATCAAATGATATCAAAATGTGAGGGTCACAGTGGTGATTGCACAATACATGTGAGGGTGGGATATATTATGTAAGTCTTTTACCTACGGGACTGGTTACCATATTGCAAGGTTTCATTTTGTGTTCTCATAAGGCCAAGAAATTGGCACACAAACATCGTTCACATTACGTGTATGACACAAAATTATACGGAATATTTTCTTGATTTTACATCACGTATAAGCGAGACTTCAAAGTACTTCAATATGATGCCCTAAATATGACGCCTCATGATAACGTGTGTTGCTTATTTTCGCGTTTCGAGTGAAGAGTTTCGAGTTTCTAGTCCCCCCCAGAAAAATTCCCGAGTTTCGAGTGAAAATTTTCGAGTTACGAGTTTCGAGTGACAAGTTTCGATTGAAGATTTTCGAGTTTCGAGATGACCAAATTTCGAGTTCCGAGTGACAAATTCGAGTTTCTAGTGACAAATTTCGAGTTAAGAGGGACAAATTTCGAGTTTCAAGTGACCAAATTCGAGTTTCGAGTGACAAATTGCGAGGTTCGAGTGAAGATTTTCGAGTTTCGAGTGATATATTTACGAGTTTCGAGTGAAAAATTTACAATTTTCGAGTAAAGTTACAAAAACCACTAGGCAGTGTACAAAATTGTGTAATACTACGAATCATGTTCTGTCATGGACAATGCTAGGCCCATGCCCCTAAGTAATGCCATTTCAAACAATATATCCACGGGGTGATTCGACCGATCAGGAGTCAAATATCAAAAGTCTTACTCATGGTTAGACTTGGCCTAGTCTTGAAGTTATTCATGGAATGCACCCAATTTTATGTACAAAAATATAGGTCCTATACATGTGAGACAATGAAAATTCAAAATCAAAAGCACATCAAGTTACATGCACCATACGATAATGATGGCTTCCAATTAGAGAGGGCTGTTTTAAGATCTGCTTCTCACTATAAGGCCATTCCAACGGCCATGTCACTTGCTTATATCTCTGAGCTCATCCAGCTGTATTGGTGTAATGAACATTTTAAAAAAAAATGGATTGCCGATGAAGATTTCATTTGATCGAAGATCCGGCCAAGGACATCCTTGAGACAATATTGACCATGCCGAAAATGGTGACCATTTAATAATTGGAAACTGTGCGAAAAAATGGAAATGACCAAAGGACGAATTGAAATTGACAAAAATGCTAATTCAAATTTGTCTGGGGACGAAAGTGAATTTAACCATTTATGAATTTGATTGAAAAAATATGAATAAAAGGAAAACTTTAATTTTGTTGAAGCTCGTAATTTTATTATTTTGGTCCTGTATGAAGGAATAAAGTGAACCAAATTAAATGACTTACCTACACACCAAGATTCTCATGGCAAACAATACAGTACCACCGTGCAGTGGTACTCTAGTGGTACACCAGAGATAGTCTGGGGTACCAGCCAACTGGTTAACCACAGGGGAGTCCCCCAGAGTCCTTTGGTTAGTACCCAGGTGGTATTTAAAGTGGAGTCAAATACTAGAGTACCACTGCCTGGTGGTGCTGCATTGCCGGGCCATGAGAATTTTGTTTTGACAGTAAGTATATCTTATGAAATTCAAATAAACACAATACTGAGTCATGTCACTCGAAAATGAAACATATTTGAGTTCATCACTCGAAAAACATACAGATATCGAGTAGAATTCTCAGAAGTATTTTCAAAATGAAAATTGGACGAACAAATCAAGAATTGTTGAAGACTATACTATTATTTTGGTTGTGTATTGGATAGAAACAAAGTGATAGGAAGAAGAAAAAGAAAGGTTATTTTTTCCCTCATCTCAGACCTCTTACCTTTTATTTCAGCTACTAGAGTATTCACTCCAACTATTTCTCTTAAAATACCAAGATCTCATGGCCGGCAATGCGTACACCCCATAACCGTAGTACGTGGTAATCCAACCTAGAGTACCACCGGCAAGTGATGCAATGTAAGTACCACAATAGCAGTGATACTTCTGTAGTAATCAAACTTTACAAGTACCACCAGGGTATAACAGAGGTACCTGGGTACTCAGCCGTGGTTAACCACTAGAGTACCACTTCTATCATGGTGATGTGATGGGACCATAGACATATTGGTGTGTACACGTAAGTAAATATTTATGAAATCGAAATAACACAATTAAAAAGTATCGTCAATCGAAAATGTTACAATTTTCGAGTCTCGTCAACTCGAAAATGTACAATTTTCGGTCTCGTCACTCGAAAATGAACATTTCGAGTCTCGTCACTCGAAAATGTACACTTTTTCAAGTCTCGTCACTCAAAAATGTACATTTAAAGTTTCGTCACTCGAAAAAGTACAATTTTCGAGTTCGGCATCGAAAATGTACAATTTTCGAGTTCGTCACTCGAAAATGTACAATTTTCGCGTCTCGTCACTCGAAAAACAAATGTTACAATTTTCGAGTCTCGTCACTCGAAAAGTACCATTTCAAGTCTCCTCACTCGGAAATGTACAATTTACAAGTTTCGTAACTCGAAAATTTTTTTTTTTTTTTTTTTTTTTTTTTTTTCTACAATTTTCGAGTCTCGTCACTCGAGAACTAACACATATCGAGGTATAAAACCTTTACCTGGACCTATGGCAACTATGATATAATACCCGTGGGAAATGGATAGCTGCTTTAGCTAATCACACCAGTAAATATCATGTATTTTTCATATTTTTAACCTTGTTCTTGGACGTCCTGGCCTTCAACATGACGATGCTGGGTATACCGGAGCTCTCTATCAGATGTAAATGCACTGCAAAAATATAGATTACAATGTCAGAAAATTTTTGAATTACCGCTGGCAGAAATATGATCTACAGGTCAAAAGCGCAAATGTCTACTCCATTGAGGAATACGTGTAATCCTCCACACGGTGTACACGCACACAAGTCACACTCACAGGTCACAGGTCCCAAGTGGTCACCTATCTCATCCTCTCCTGCACTCAATTATGAAAATATCTCCATGTAATTGGGTTCACTACGTCCCCTGACCATTGCAGATTCGTAAAAGTAATGCCCAGTTCCGTCGGTGTCCAGAAATGGACAAATCGCATGTTTTTTGCAAGCATGTTTTGATGCCCAGCATTGGGAGAGGGTGGCACAACTTTTTAGGGGTATTAGCCTTTGGTGCTAGAGGTCCCGGTTCAGTTTCCCGGGCGGGAGACTTGCCGGGATTCAATAGGGTACTAAAATAGGGATTTAATCCGTATAAGAGCTATTGATTGAAATTGGAATTCGCTCTCCCCATATTTCAGTGAGATTGGGCAAATGAACCACGTTGGCCGTCGGTCCCATGTACAGAGGGCCATACCTGTACATGCATATCAAGTCAGCTTCGAAAGAGTAGGGTGATTACCCCTGGGACACATGTCCCAATTCCGTCCCGGTGTAGAAAGTAACCATTGTCCGGCGTTCTCATGTACGGGGAACACAATGGTGAACAATAGCAATCGATTCAGTTGACTCTTTACGCAACATTAGTTTTCCGCTTTATTGACGTTTCGTCTATGGAGCCCCGGCTATGCTCATACCCGGACTATATCTGCTTTCACACCGGTAAAGGACCCAAATGGAAATAAGCTTCCTGTAGAGGTTTTTTGGGTTAGCCAGGACATTGTCCGAATAAATTAAAATCAAAAGATGATTTCTGCGGTCCACGCAGAGAATCACTGACTACTGTGTGGAAAAATCCGAATGAGCCGGGCCAGCGTTTAGACTTGATCAAAATCTTGGACTTCGCATCAGGATCCTGTTTTTTTTTTTTTTCTTTTTTTTTTTTTGTTTTTTTTTTTTTTTTTTTCTGCTGATTATATCTCTTCATTGCTTCGATTCATTTTTTCCTCAGGGCTGGGCGAGAGGTTGACCAAATCAAGTAGTTGAAAAAACAACCGGCAACTATTAAATAACCGTCGCTCAGAGGGGGGTGTGTTTGAATATCAGATGATCTAGGTGCGACAGTCTGACTTAATGTTACCGTCCGAATGAAACTGAGAGTCATTTATTTTCGTGCACCCTCCATCCCCTATCTCTGACTTGGTCGATCCTCGCTTGTGTCGTTAGCCCCTAGCCAACAGTCGTCATTCGTTCCTACTAAGAGCTCCACTACAGGTTTATAGTCAGCTCCCCCTTTCCTCCGCTTGGTTCTTTACCCCACTACAGCTATTCTGTGCAACCCTTCTTACCTTTGGGACACTTCAGGGTGGCTATTTCTAGCCCAGAGTCCTGGCAAAGTGTTACTCAAAAATTTTAAAAATTTCACTTTTTCATTTTTATTGTGGGGTGTTTATAGTTGTTTAGTTATGCGGTTTTTAAATATTTTGACTATTTGACCTAAAACAGGATATATTTTGTATGTTGCCTATTGAGTTTGATAATTGAACATGGTACCCTAAATAGGAATATACCTTGATAGGTTCAAATTTTGATGGTGTGGGACAAAATCTAAATAATTGTTGAAAAAGACTCATATGCAATATTTTTTTGTAAAAGTGTTGATGGAAAAAGTGAATATTAAATTAACCGACTTCTATTTACAAATCAAGATTGTCAGGCACATGCAGTTGGCCACAATAGCAGTGATACTCAGTTAGTAATCAAACTTAGTACTACCACTGGAGTTACTCCAAAAGGTACTATGGGGTACCACCATGGGGTACCTATGGGGATACCACCAGATGGTACTACATCCATGGGTTAACTAATATTGAAGGGCCCCCGAGACGAGAGTTTCATTGGTAGTAACCCTGGTGGTACTCTTAAGTTAAGTACACCAGAGTACCACTGGCTATCATTGGCGGGCTGCATTGCTGCGTCATAGGGATATTGTTGTGCACGTAAGTTAATATTATATGAAACTCGAAATAACACAATACCGATTCATGTCACGCAAAAATGGACAATTTTCGAGTCTCATCACTCGACAACTAACTATAGCGTTAATATAATAATAACTCGAAAATTAAACAATTTTGATTTTTCCTCTACAATGCACTATATTTTCATCACTTTATTAATGACTCATGATGAGGTTTGTACATAACTCCCCATTCCAAAACCAAATTGTAACTAGAAATATCCTTGAATATGATATTGTCAATTTTCAATTCTATGGGACAACCTCTAAATAAAATTCGTTTTTGAAGGGGGTGGGGGGACTTGATTATATTACTTTGGTTCATGTATTGGGTGAAATTAACGTGAATAAATTAAACCGACTTAACTACACACCAACATTCTAATGCAGCGCCACCTAGCATGAGAATTTGGGTGTGTAGGTAAAGTCAGATAAAATAAACTTTTATAATTATGAAGTCTTCAAATTATTCTGCTTTTAGTCCCATACAATTGAACTTGAAAAAAAAAAAAAAAATCAAATTGGAGGATATTCCTAGTTGGTCGAATATATATATTCAAATTAAGCAATAATTCACTCTGCAAACATACATACAATGATAGTGTTTTGTGTCATCTTCTGTCATTCACTGTTGTTTTTATGAAAACCATGTTTCTGCACTGTTGATGGTTAATATTATTTCAATTATAATTCCTATATGTTGGCTTAATTGTGCATAAAAGTTCCAAACTTCGTTTTGTTTGTATGCATTTTATGGATTTTTGTCTACAGCTGTAAGAAGTATTGTAAAAAATCTTGGTAATGTTTTTGGCATTTTTAAACAACAATAAAAACAAACTCGAGGGGGCCCTATATTTGCACGCAAATACGGCTTATTTGTGGTGGGTATGTGTAGCGCATGACCTTTGACCTCTGGGGTCGAAGATTGGCCAAAGGCACTACAAGGGATCACGGGCTATTATGGTAATTAGTGAAGTGGGAGCTTTAGGGCCTTGCATTACGGAGGTAGGTGCTATATTATGTTTTCACATATTGGCTATGTTAGCCTTGCTGACCTTTGACCTCTGGGTCGAGGATTGAGTCAGAGGCACTTAGCGGGGGTCAGGGCTATCATTGTGCCACGTCGGGGCTTTAGGACCAGCTGTTGTAGTTACGGAGCTAGAGGCAATAATAGGTTTCACATATTGGCCTAAGTAGCTCGTGACCTTTGAGCTCTGGGATTAGAGATTGACCAAAAACACTACAAGGGGGTGTCATGGGCTTAATCAAATGTGGCCAAGTGGGGGCTCTAGGGCCTTTGTAGTTTTGGAGCTAGCCCATTATAAACTTTGTGTTGATGATTCCCCCTAATTGGCCCCCTTATGTAAGCCCGTGAACTTTGACCTATGGAGTCGAGCATTGATCCGAGGCTTAGAGGGCGGTAAGGGGCTATCAATTGTGCCAAGTAGGGGCTTTAGCACAATTGTAGATACGGAGCTAGAGCCTAATAGGTTTTAAACTTTATTGGCACAATGTAGCTCGTGACATTTGAGCTCTGGGGTCGAGATTGCCAACGGCACTAGAGGGGCGTCATGGGTATCATTTGTTGCCAAGTGGAGGCCTAGGGCCTTGTAGTTTTGGAGCTAACCCCTTACAACTTTGTGTTTGAAGATTCACATATTGGCCTATGTTAGTCCGTGAACTTTGACCTCTGGAGTCGAGATTGGTCTAGAGAAGGCTCTAGAGGGGGTCAGGGGCTTATCATTGGGCCAAGTCGGGGCTTTAGAGCAATTGTAGTACGGAGCTAGAGTGACCATAATAGGTTTTCAATATTGGCCTATATACGGTGGCGTAACCAGCGGGGGGGGGGGGGGGGCAGGCAGCAAGCCCCCCCCCCAAACGGAACCCTTGCCCACCCGCCAGCCCCCCCCCCCCAAATGAACTGACCTGGTACAGTTGTCAATGGAGAAGGACCCAAATTAGCCCCCTCAAAAAAGCCTGGCACCCCTTCTGCCCCCCCCCCATTTGCAAAGGGTTGGTTACGCCATGCCTATATAGCTCGTGACCTTTGACTTCTGGGGCCGAGATTGTCAAAAGGCACTAGAGGGGGGTCATGGGCTATCATTGTGACAAGTGGGGCTTAGGGCCTTTGTAGTTTTGGAGGTTAGCCCCTTACAACTTGTGTTTGATGTGATTCACATATTGGCCTAAGTAGCCCGTGAACGTGGACCTCTGGAGGCGATATTGGTCCGAGGCCTTCTAGGAGGTGGTAGGGGCTATCATGGGCCAAGTCGGGGCTTTTAGGGCCAATTGTAGTTCGGAGCTCGATGCCATAAGATTGTTTTCAATATGGCCTATATAGCCGTAACCTTTGACCATGGGGCCTTTGAGATGACGAACGACGAAAGGCCTAGAGGGGGTCATGGGCTTCATGTGCCAAGTGGGGGGCTCTAGGACCTTTGTAAAAGTTTTGGAGCTAGAGGCTTACAAAACCTTTGGTGTGTTTGAAGAAGAAGAAGAAGATTAAGAAGAATCACACGGAGCCACAATATACCGCCGCTTCGCAAGCGGGTATAATTAGGAGTAATATATTCAATTCATATACCATGCAACATCAAGGAAAAGAAAACAAAATCTTCACTCGAAACTCGAAATTGTCACTCGAAACTCGAAAAATCTTCACTCGAAACTCGCAAATGTGTCACTCGAAAATCGAAATTTCACTCGAAACTAGAAATTTGTCACTCGAAACTCGAAATTGTCACTTCGAAACTCGAAATTGTCACTCGAAACTCGAAATTTGTATCTCGAAACTCGAAAATTTCACTCGAAACTCGAAATTGTCATCTAAACCGAAAATCTACACTTCGAAACTCACAATTTGTCACTCGAAACTCGAAAATTTGTCATCACTCAAACTCGAAAATCTTCACTCGAAACTCAAACTCGAAAATAGGGCAACAACACCATGATAATCTATCAATTCATCCAGATGACTGCAGTTATAAATTGGTGGTTAGCCGATTCCTGAGATAGGCGTCCTGCCATCCCCCTCCTTTTTTGCCTATTTTTTTATGGATACCATCACCAAGGTTCAATGGATAATAGGTTCATAAAGCAAACCGCCGTTGGAAAGGATTTGTTTTCCTATCATGGTGCCCGTACACGTTTTTCTTCGGACATAAAAAGATACAAGCATTTCATAATTGAGATTTTTTTCTATAACGCGAGAAGACTTATACGAGGGAGATTTCACTTAACTGGATTTACTAAATATCAAAGGACCGGTTCGCTGGGGGCTGGCCTAAAACTCGCGTTAGGTTTATAAGGAGTGGAGGATGCGATTGGTTCTTGTAAAATGGTAGCGTGTTCATCGCATCAGTGCTGCCTTTAATCTACCAAGGAAAATATTATGCAGTAACGAGAAACTCGGCATTTGTTTGATTTTCTAGGAAACATAAAGTTTCTCCACATTGGATACGTAAACCGGACACATCGCAAAACTGATTGAGCTTCCAATTAAAGGATTCCATCCAATCTAACATAAGAACCATAATACCCAGTTGTACAAGGTCCAGAAACACGTGTTCTAGCACCGCGCCTAACATAATTTTAGCTACCACCATCAGTGGCATTACTACATGCGTGTTAGGGGCCACATGGTATACCAGTGTCCGTTTCAGGCTTTATGCAACTCCGTGATATACAATATGAGGGTGGGATCTAATATGCATAAGCCTTTTGCCTGAGCTAATAGATACCCATGGAATTTTAGTATGAGTTATGATCCCCAGAACATGTATGGTCAGGCTATTGTTAACGTGTGCCCCATCCAAGGTCACCAGTGAAATTATAATTAACAAAGCAAGCTCGTGGTTTACTCTACAAGAACAAAGTACCATGTCTACCAGAGCTCACTGTATGGTGATTCATGGAGCAACATTTTGCACAAGAGATTAGTAGTATGTACATAGTCCAACAGGTTTTCTTGAGCTATGAACATAGCCAAATGACCACTTCTGTTAAGTTAAATCTGATAGCCCAGGGCGCTAAGCAGGCATTGCTAACACATCTCAAGTGACAAAGGTTGTTGATTGTTTAAATTGTAGACAGACTGCAGAACCCCTGAAAATTAATTTCTTAAGTGCAGCACACATGGTGCCTTAAGGAGAGGGGGGCAAAACAAAGTATGTACCAGGGGTCAAATTTTTTAAATTGATTCAATCATGTGGAAAAGTTACAATGTCATTTTTGTCTTAAACACAAGGATCTAGGAAAATGGTATAGTTTGGACTATCCACAACGTTAAAGTTTAATAGTTATAGGCTAAAAACAGCAAAAATCAATATTAATAAAAAAGGTCAATTTGGATAAAAAAAATGGTGCTACTTATTGGTGGAGCTCATAATAGGATAAAAATAAGGAAAGTTTTGAGTGTCTCAAATGATTGCTAAGGAAAAATAGGGTGGGAAGGAAACAAGGTTAAGCCCCAGGAATGCAATGGACGTTTTCAGACCTTCTGTGCCCCTACATTTGCTCATGATATAACATAAATTAACCAATTTCATTGTCTATATCTAATCGAAGGTACTAACTGAAATTCCAAACGCTTCCAAAACATTTTTAATGATCTTACGTCTATAAAGAAATGTTTGTAATTGTCAATTACATTACAGGTGTTACAAATATCAGAATCCAGTAATTTCTACGAAAACAGATGTGCTTAATGGTGTTAATGTGAGATTATACATCATGTTATTATTCAAAGTGCCTAAGCTATTATTCCATTTTTTTTTTTGTATTTTGAAACACAATGTTTGTACCAGTTTTCATATATATTCTCTTCATTAATTGGTTCTACCAGTGTGTTTTTTACACAACGGATATCATTCCAATCTAAATAGGACATCCGTAAATTTGTTTTGGATGTGATTTTACAATAGGACAGTTTAATATCGTATGTATTTATTTCTCCGGGTCTGGGAATGGTTAATTAACAATATACGCATCATAAATATTTTGTTTCTATTCACCTGGAAAGTGCTTGTTATGTTTTTCTTAAGGTAAACTATTCATGGGCCAGGCTCTGACAGCTCTTCTATAGATTAATAAATCTATTGCGAACAACAATATCGGAAACGTATATGATGTCGGCGTTGACCCCCTCTTAAAAAGCACATATTTTTCCCATTAATTTAAAATCCGCTATTTCCCCAAAGAACTTGGATCCGTGATATCTCGATCGTAAATGAGTAGAAGGTGGTTGTTGTTGGCTAAATAACACAAGTTTCCAATTCATCAAAACAACCAAATATTTCATTGCTAAAAGGCCATAGGTAACTTAGCCTCCATATACAAAATTGAGATTTGATTTCTAACTGCTGGGTTTATTAATTGATTTTTATGATTTGTACCTCTGTGTTTTATTTTAACGGGTTTGCCTTATTGTACTAACTGCTATGTAATTGTTTTAATGTTTCTTTTTTTTCCCCCCTTGTTTTTTTTGCCGCTTGCTTTTTGGTATTTCCTATTCCCCCCCCCCCCAAAAAAATTGGTTCTCTTTTTTAATCTTTTTATTGGTGATGATATTGCTGTGAATAAAATATAATGAAGATATAAAAAAATTAATTCATCCTTAAAAATCTTGTTATTGTAAAATAACTTGTTTCAAATTCATTTGATTTTTTTCAGTTTAAGTAAGTATCGTAAGCCACCTATTTGATCAAATCAAACTATCCAGCCACATTTTTCCACAAACCATTATTAGTGTTATCTAAAATTCTGGTAATCCATTTAATGTTTAGAAGGGCGCGCATTTAATTTTTCATCATCGGAACCATCTTTAGGCCTCCATGTTCCATAAGCCCTGCTATTGTTTTTTTTATTCTTTTTTATTTTTTGGAGCTCCTCAGTATGGTTAAATAACATTTTGTTTAGCTTTTTTAATGACATAGCCTGGAACATGTTGGTTTGTGGCATTGTAGAGTAATTGTTAAATAATACCAATGTCGACTGCCGTGGCTACGTGAATGCCGTGGCCCGGCTACTCTTGAATGCCGTGATCCGGCTACGTGAATGCCGTGGGCCGGCTAGGTGACTTTTCGAACCCAAGAATTTTGGTTTATAAATCTAGAGTCGATTTACCGCTATGCCCAAATAAGCGGTCCGCTCCTGGAAACTTAGTACATTTTAAATGTAATGTTTCGCTGCCGTGGCCCGACCACGTATACAATAAGCCCTCCTATAGTTATATGTTCTGGTCGCGGCCAACTTTCTACCCGAAAGGCACTTTCTAATGCAGCGCTTCCTAATTTAACCATGGCGGACCGGTGTGGGGCTGCGAACCGATACTGCCAGGCGAGTAGTCCGGCCATGTAGATGTATTCCATTCACACCTTTATCCATACATAGATTTCCCGGAAGCAAGAGCAAGTGCTCACATTTTGTGACCCACCGGTAGTTTCCGGCCACTAAATAGGCGATTTTACGACGTGGGCCCGGATACATTTCGCCTGCCGTGGCCCTAATTGTTAAATTTTCGCTTTGTTGTTTTTTTGCCGCTGGCCCTACTTGGTTGAAGTGTTTCGCTTTTGCCTTGGCCCTGCCGTGAAAATTTCGCTGCCGTGGCCTGCCAGTGAAGTTCGCTGCCGTGGCCCGGCCACTTGAGAGGGTCAAGGTAACTTTTAGTGATTTCTAGTTCTGGAGTAGATTACGGGTAGCGTTGTGGCCAAACTACGCTGTTTCGCTGCCATGGCCCGTATGGTGGAAAATTTCGCTTCCGTGGCCCGGATAGGTTGAAAGTGTCGCTGCCGGGGCCCGGCTATGCAAAAATTAAAGTGTACGCTGCCTTTGCCCTACTTTTTGAAAAGGTTCGCTGCCTTGGCCCTACTTAGTGAAAGTGTCGCTCTTGCTGCGGGCCCGGCTGGGTTTCCAACGGATCACACACCTGAGGTTCCGCGCCGTTGCCCGGCTAAGTTGAAAGTTTCGCGGCGTGGCCCGGCTAGGTTGAAAGTGGTCACTAACTCTACTGCCCTCACTGGGCCCATGATTGCCGCTAATTTTAAAGTTTCGAGCCCGTGGACCGACTAGTTGAAGTGTCGCTGCCGTGCCCGCCTAAGTAGAAAAGTGTCCGCTTCCGTGGCCTACTAGGTTTTGTACCTGCGTTAGCGCCACCACTTCTGTTAGCCGGGAATTACCCGAAGCTTGCTAAAAAAAAAATGTTGGCCCATACACGTTACGCAAATCAATTTAAAATAGGGTTTTGAAGGGATAATAAAACCATCTGCATGAAAGAGTGCTGGGCCTGCCCGCTCTGTCGTAGCCCTATGCCGTTCAGTTGTGCTTAAGTTATGATGTGTTCAGGTGGGGAAAGTGGTTGCGACCAGAACGTATACTGTGCATATTACTTGTAATTCAGTGGCAGGGTACGGCAGTGAGACTTTTGAAAAATGGACTAGGACCAGGTTTTGAAAATTGACTAGTCCAGAGCGGACAGTTATACGCACGTAGGAGCGGATTGCCGGCCTAAAGATCAAGGAAAGCGGTTCGACTGGACTTCAAAAGCGGGATTAGTCATTTTGCCAAAGTCCCATAAACTGTTTCCCGCCACGTGTTGACGTTACCCGATTTACACGCACAGCTATAAGCTCAAACCAATTGGTTTACGCACTTCCGTACGGTCATTAGGGATGGGAACTTTTGTCACGTCACCTGGTCCAACAAGCTACAATCCGGATTGGTTTGGCGAGGGAAACTGCTAGGGTATAAAAGGAGCGATCACCAGCGATCTGTATCTGTCTAGCAGACACCTGCAATGGACACATTAGACACTTCAAGCTATGACATGTCTTCCTAAGGCCGCCACCGAAGAAGAGCTGGCCTCGGTAGTGCTGGAAAGAAAGATGCGGGGAGGAGAGGAGAGAGAGAGACGAAAAAGAGTCGCGGTTGGATAACGGGAGCGGCAGCAGCCATGATAGCAGACCCCCGCGAGGAATTCTGCGGGACATGGCGCGGGTTAGGGCAGCAAAGAAAACTTCATCAGCGGAGCCGGTGCTCTTCCCCCGACCTGCTGTGCTGAAGCCAAAGGCTAAGAGGACGGGGGGAAAAGGGACCCCCGGTAGCATCCAGCTCTTGGGCAAGGCGATCCTGCAAGATCGGAGCAACGGAGGCAACTTGGAGTTGTTATCCCCAAGGGATCGTCGTGCCTGTGACATGGTGCGGCCGTTGATAAAGCTGCGATTGCGACGGGACCACAATACTGGCATCGACTTTACAAACTCTGACAGGATGAGCCTGCAGGATAGAAGGATTTTCATTGATGATCACGCGCCAAGCCAGCCGCCGCGACAGAAGGGTGCAGAAAATGACCCGAAGCGAGAGGACGGTTTTGACCTGCTGGACCCTTCTAAGGACGACTCGGAGGGACGCCACAATTGAACCAGGTGAGACGCAAGTGTTTCCGCCGTACACTGCCGAGTGGACGGACCGTTGACGCCGACCAACAGACCGCCTCCCCTGGACTATTTTGCGGAGTGTTTCTCTCTTAATCTCTTCCAGGAAATCGCTGACTAGAACAAACATCCGGTTGAGCGAGAAGAGGGTGAGAAAGATGACCTCGGTGCCGACATCCGCGCGGATGTTGCGTACCTTCATATGCTGATGGGACTGAACCTCATGGGCGAAGCTAAGGATTACTGGTCGTCCCACCGGCTGTTATCGAAACCTGAGAAGTCATGCGATTGGTAAGACGCGTTTTGAAGTCCAGTCTGGTAGCATATCGTGTGCGAACCCGACTACAGCCCAAAGAGATGGAGAGCAGAACCCGGGAAGAAAAAGAGATAAGTTCAATTACATCCGGACAAGATCCGCTGGATAGATCCAGTCAGCCTGGGGGACACTGTTCATCGGGAATTGCCGCGGAAGTATAACTGCAATCCGCATTATCTCCGATGATGGTTATGTTGCCGTACAAGGAGCATCACGGTTGGGTGACGATCATCGGATGCCGACAAGCCTATAAAACAGGGCTTCAGAATGTACGCGTATGCAAATGGGACAGTGGATACCTGTGCAACTTTACTGCGTATGCCACCTTCAAACACAGGCCGGGAAATTGTGGATGTCGCGCCCGAGGCGTATCGATCCACAACAAATGTTCCACCAAATTTACTGCGACAAGTTGTACGGTCCTGTCAATTAGCAAGGAACGTTGGAGCGCGGACATCTATCTATACGTTTCAACGGCTCATAACGGGTACCGCAATGCCAATGATCCCGAGAAGATCAGCAGGCGCTTTCGGCTCACCAAAAAACTCTAAGAGAGAGACGACCACATTGTCGCCGCTCCGTCCGTAATTGTTGATTACAACACGTACAGGAGCGGCATTGACAAAACGACCAGTTAGTGCATACACCTCCTGCTAGAGAAAAAAGTCAGCACTGTGGAAGCAGGGTCGTCTTGGTCGATATCAGCCGGGTCAAGGCCTGGATTTGTTAAAATCGTGTCCACAATGCGGGGGCAAACCCGGGTGCTGATAGAATTGTTCGCCATTCGAGGTATCCTCAAAGACCGAGGAGCTCATCGCCGGTTTTCGCCGGGCCAGCCAGTTCGCCCAACATCGACCTGTAGTTAAGAACATGTTCTCAAACCAAATGCGGCCGGGCCATGAGTGGTGATAGAGGAAGAGCACCGGCAAACCTGTCGGAGATGCGTGCAACATCGAAGCGGGACCCCCTTCCGGAAAGTTGAAGAGGACAAGTTCGGATTTTTTGGCGAACCTGCGGTGTGCATATCTGTCGGGTGGAGTGCTTTTTCGGTCTACAATCGCTCCTCTTTGTGCAGCTTTTGCAGCTTGATGAGCGTGCATGGTGCGCAAGCATTTTGACGAATGACGGACGCCTAAGGAAAGGTTGTGCCGAATGCTAAGGACCCTGCCTTGCTAACTTTGTCCACTGACTTACTCGAACAAAAATGACATTGACGTGGCCCGCCAGTGTTGTCCGAAAACACTAGTGCCCAGGGCTGTAGTTCTAACATTGACAGTAGGTTACGCATCCAGTGTTGTGCCGAGCGATTAGTGCACCACTGAAATAATGACTTTTACCGTGACTTTAAAATCATACGATCGCTTAACCAACATGTTAGGACCATCCACGGCCCCGTCCCACTGTGGCCGCCGGGCCGAGTTAAGAGAGCACCATTTGTTTCTTTGGCTTGACCGGACACTTTTACTTTCAGCTGATCTGTCCTAACCCTTTCGGGGTTGTCTTACAAGTCAACTTAACACAAATACTTGTACATCATTTCGCAGTTAGCTAGCTACTCTACCTCCCCCGTCCACCCGCAATCGCTTCGATGCTGCTACCACACAATTCCAGCCTACATCTACAGTTGGAACCTGCCAATAAAACCACACGTGACGGGCTCATCCGACCGGTATTGATCCTGTACCCGGCAAGAAAAACTGATGGGATGGGCCTTATCCTCTCCAGGATAATAAATAGGTGCCCCTGCGCCGTGGTGCGTTGGTTTAACCACAGTTCCAAATACAAACTATGCTACCATACCAGACTTGCAGCCTGGAGCCTGTGGTTGGCTACCTACAAAGTTGAAGCCGAAGTACTACCAGCAACACCAATAAATATTATCAGAAAACGTCTGTAATAAAACAGAGCTTGAAACCTTAATTCAAAAGAAAGAACCAACATTTCCTTGCCCACAAATTCCAACAAATTAATGTCCAGAACAAATTAAAAAAACAAATTCTCTCTAAAGGGTTAATTAAATAGATCTGTAGGCCGAACATTACTGTAAAAAAAAAGACGCGTCTTAACAGGAGTGCGGGCGCCCCTTAGTTACGGTCCAGTAAATGGATCAGTTGCCCGAGTTCAGGTAAGGGGTTTGCGACCGGGTAAAGGTCAGGGTTGGGACCAGGCCATGCAGTAGGCCGACCATTACTGTTTAAAACTGCAGGAGGTCTAACAGGGTGCGGCCGCCCCTTTGTTACGGTCAAGTGAAGGGTCAGATAGCCGGGTCAATGTCAGGGTTGCGATATTACTGTTTTACAAGCAATAGCGGCTTCTCAGGCATGCGCTCAGTCTCTTGTACCACTTGAGGTTCCACGGGTCACCAACCTGAGGTTCCGCTGAAAGTTCGCTGCCGTGGCCTACTTGGTAAGAATGTCCTGCCACATAATGAGCACAATAGAAAGTTAACCGGAACACCCATGCCGTGGCCCTCACGTGAAGAAAGTTGGTAGAAAAGTTTCGCTGCCGTGGCACTGGTGGAGTCCAAGGTAAAAATTATGAAAAATGACCAATCATTATTAGGTAAAGTATCAATGGGAGTGGATAGGCGGTGGACCCAAGACCAGATCGAAGGACCGCCCGCTATGATTCCGGGATTCAAGGTTCCAGGGGGGGGGGGACGCCTTATTGGCTAGGAAACACACAGTATTGATATTGGGCTGTAGTTATTATGTTGTCGACAGGCTTGTTTGGGGAGTGCGATGATACTAGCCCTCCTCCAATTTCTTGGGTAAAGACTGGTTGGTAAGGCAACATGTTGGTATAACTTCTGGCGCCTTCAAGACATGTGGGCGGGCGCGCACAGGAACTCCGCTGGTAGATTATCAGGCCCCTGGGCATTTTCACTCTTTAGTTGGTTGATGGCAGAGGTGAGCTCATATAGTGAGAAGATGTTGAAAGTGACCCGTCCACACCGGGAGCTCAATGCAGTTTGGTGGACAGAGCGAGTGTGATCCTTATCAATGTTCTTAAACGACCATTTGCGAAGTTGATCAGCAATGAGTGGGCAGTCCAAACCTGGACATTTCGACGGTTGGAAATCTATCGGTGAGGCGTTTGATAGTTTCCAGGCCTCCTGAGGAATGAGTGAAGTCGATTCCATGGACCGTCTCCTCCCAGCGCTCACGACGTTTCCTGTCCAAGCAGTTGTCAGATCTGAAGCCTTGGATGGCATCTTTTCCCCGGGTCAGAATTTAGGAAAGAATGTAAAGAATATAACATTCCTCATCCCAGGATGGGATAGACTGCGACGACAGCCACGTGGGATGGTCTTCTTTGCTATGTTAATAAAAAGTTTACACAGTGCTGTTTAAGAATGGTCCAGGTTAGAGGAGGTTGGGTCGGGAGGTTGGGACTTCTGAATTTACCAGATTATTAAACTGGTCCCAGTCTGCCTTGCGGAAGTTCCACCTTTTCACTGGCTTTGTTGGTACAGACTTAGCAGGGCTCTCCTGAGCGATCAGTGATGGTCTATGTTGGGACTTCGAACAGTACGGTGAACAGATTGGAGTCCCATTTTTTTGCAAATGAAGCCTGTCGGGATTTGTAGTTGTGTTCCACCTTCCAGAGTAGAACTGTCTGCTTGCTTGGGGTCTTGCAAAAGTTGAACGCTGGATTTGGAAGCCCAGTCCTCTAGGGTTGTGTCCTTCAGGGGTTATGAGTGCTATTACTATTGAAGTCACCGGAAGTAGGAGTAAGTAAATGCAAAGTGCACCATAAGTAGGTAAAGAGTCTGCTCGAAGCGATAGTTAGGTGGCTTGTTGACATTGGTGACATGGACACCTGCAATTTGGGTTGTTGCCCATTCCAATGTGGAGTCTGCAGGTGAGCTTGTAATTAGTTTCCATTGAGCTGTGTTTTTAACAAAGGTGGCAATCCCATGGGTAGCGCTTTCGGGCACCTCTGCTGTGTGCAGCGGAAACCGTGTAGCCGCAAATGTCAGAATGGGAACTACTGTCAGTTGCGGTGCTCTAGAGTAGAAGCATGCAGTAGTTTGAACTTTATGCGCTTGTGTAAGGTGTTCGATGATGTTGATATTTGCCCTAGTGAGACATTCCACGTTCAGTGCAGCACTGGGATGCCATCTGACTTGACATCCGGTGATGCCTGCCCTAATAAGGGCAAGTGTTCCACACTGACATCAGGTTGTGTTCTCTGGCGGGGCATGATAAAATTACAGTGAGATAAAAAAGACGACAATAAGTTAAAAAGACAGTGAGTTAAAAAAGACAACATATGTTAGCGTAGCCTCAGTTGATTATCATTCGCCTGATCAAGATCAGTTTCCGGGGTTCACCATGAGGGGGTTGATAATCTTGAACCCCATATAGACCAGATATCACCATTTGCGCAGCTGACGGTACAGTGAACGGTACAACCTATCGAAATTCAGTCTTACCAATGCCTAAGACAGAGCCAACCAATTTCTGAAGAAGGCCAATGATTGGATATTCCTGATGGATGAAGAACACATACAGATATTGTTCCCTCCAGAAATTACTGAGACAGCTAAGAGACCAGATATCACCAACAAAGACAGTGATCATCATAGAGCTGACTCTCCCTATGGAGGAGAACCCATCCAATGCACATGCAAGAAAGAAAGTGCAAATTCCAAGATCTAGTGGCTGACTGTGAAAGCAGAGGATGATCTACATACTACTTTCCAAAAGAGGTAGGAAGCAGAGGTTTCTGCAATACATCAGTCTACAAATGCCTGGAACCTTTGGGCCATTCTAAAGGGAAGAAAGAGGCAAATCCGAATTAAAGGCAGCCAAAAGTTGCACTCAGAGCGAGCTATGTCATCTGGCTCAGCAGGAGGGCTCAAGGCATGCATTCAGATTAGATGGAGTAAAAGCAACTCCAGCAATATGCTGTGGGAAGTGGAATGGTTAAGCGCTCTCACAAAACCAGTTTAACCCGCCAAAGTCTGGTCCAAAGCACAGAGATCTCGGAACATACTAATCTTAGACAATGAGATACTGCAAAAGGTGAATTTTTCCTCAGGATTGATTATCTTAAAACGGATAAAACTAGGTTCCGAAGGTGACCAGCGCTGGTGTTATACCAATGAACTATGCCCCACATTGATATCCCCGATGACTCGACTAATAGGTCTCTATCACTTGCTAATGTTAGCCAACAAATATGCGGCTTTGAAAAATCCCTGCCACTCAGTTCCTAATTCGTCATGTAATATAGAAACATGCGGAAGTTCACTGAACTTGAATTTGAAATGAGGCTAACAGTAAAGTGCAAACGGTAATCGTTAATGATTTACTACTACTAGAAAAGAAGCGGACAAGATAGCTCAATAAGGTAAGCGCTCGGCTCAAGTGTCTGCTCATCATGCGTATAGGAGTGCGTTCGAGCCCTGTGAGACGTACACACTTCTTGCAATACAATTTACAAATGAAGAGCGCCGCTAATTACTCCATTAGTGAATGGTGCGTCATATTTCTGATACAGTTGGGGGAGATTTAGGAAATTCCTCAATGTAAGTTCATGACGTTCGAGAGACTTTTTAGACCTCGCTTGTCAAAATTATATGTAACATTGATAATGGGAAAATCCGATATGGTCTCGGCTATCGATAGCGGAAGACAGAATTTTAAATAAGACTTTCCGTGGTTGAGTGTTGGTGTTGTTTATGTTTGTAAACGTTGCGCCATGAGTCCATCCCGAAATTGAGGGTGAAAAAGTAATCCTAAATAATCGTAGATATGCGCGATATATTTGACTAGTGAGAGTACTATCTGTGTCGGGATTACTTAGATCATTCCTAAACCTACAGTGTCACATTGCAAGGTTACAATTCACTTTAAATAAGGTGACAATGGAAATACATGGCATGCGATTTCCCGGCAGTGGAACAAGTTTGAATTGGTGAATTGCAATTGGAGTAGTGATTGCTGTCATAATTATATGGCTGCGGAAACGTGTTTGTGGGGCGGTCAGAATTGTTTGCATGAACACGTACAATGTACCACACATGCTATTGTGTGTATATTTTAGGTCAGTCAGCCGAATGTACTACACATGCCGTCGGAATCAGCGTTCGGTGACTTGTCACTAAATCTTCTATACATGCGTCAATGAGTCTCTTTGTTTGTGGTGAGATTCAGCGATCTTGTAATTTCCCTGGACAAGAATACCGCGCTTGGTTGTCTCGATTACCCATGCGATATTTTTTGGGAGCTGGTGCCCGCTGCGGTGGTTACTCGATGTATTTTTGCTGATAAGTGAAAAAGCGCTGATCCCGATCTGCTGCTCCCTTGAATGATGCTAATGTTTATGGTATGATTGGGCTCAAAAAAAAAAAAAAAACAGTAATCAGCGCCATTTGTGAAAGGCGAGAGGGCCAATAGCATAAGGCGCTATATAAATCTCTGGTCTATTATTATTATTATTATTATAACTGATTTGCTTATAACATACGACGACTTTTGATGGTTTTGGCCTTGAGAGAACAAATCTTACTGATCTTATTACCTAACAACAGCATAGGTAAACCGTTGGCTAAAAACGTCCGTGACAAGCACGCTGTTAAATGTCGTAATATTAATCTCATGAGTTAGCCGCCGCGTGTTCTAACATCCTCAAACCATGATTAAAATTGATTTTATTTCAAGAATGAAAAAAAAATAAGATTTGTTATGGTAAAGCACGGGGTTAACCGTGTGTAAGGTTTGCAGTCACTTTACCTTGTACCAATTCTACGCCACTTTATACGGCGACTTCCGTGGTCGAGTGGTTAACTCGCGGTCCACTTATTCACTCCGAAGTGTCATGGTTCGATCCATTGTTTTAGTTTTTTTTTCCTATTTTTTATTTTCTTCTTCCTTTATATGTACAATTCTTAGTATAAAAAAAAACATGGCCGAATCTTTACATCATGAGATACACGTTGTGATAAATTGATTTTTTGAATTCTAACGCTCCGTTCTGGGTCACCTCGGCCAAACTTTTTTCCCCAAGGTGTTAGAAAATGTTTACCTTATAGATTACTTGACAAATTGAATAGTTGGATTGGCAAAATTGAAGGAAATCAAGGTGACGGTATTTTTCTTTAATCGTTTTAGGATTATTGTGTAAGTACACATTATTCAGTATTCTTGACTACTCCTTTTTGGGGCTAATCGTTTACTCTCAGAATTCTCTGCAATGGAGGTATATTAAGGTAACTATTCCCAGGAATTTGTTATCTCCTCTGTGTATTTTTGAAATTATTACGGAAAACGTAAAATTAGATGATAATTTGATAATTTTTGGCAATTGACTCAGACGATCCGCGGCCAAAGTCTTGGAAGCAACTTAAGCGCACGTCAGGTGTAAATAAAATTGTCCCCGCTCCTCCCCTGTACATGTTGTTCAGTAGCCACTTTCATCCGGTTGGGAAGGAGTATCACATTGTCTGATGGGGAGGGGAATGGGTAAAACAATGCTCCCAGCTCCTGCTTTCCCTTGGCGTTTGGAGGATATTATATTCACTTCACAAGCAAGTCTCCGCTTGATTGCTTAACAAGTGGTCGGGGGTGTTCCAGTATTTTTGCGAGGATTGTAGTTGCAAAAACATACACATGTAGGAATAGCTAGAAACTCTGCTGACTGAACTGGGCCATAAATAGTACATGTGGAACTGTATTTTTGTGAAAATTTCATATACAATCTTGGGCACCAAGGTTGTTTTCTAAATCAAAGTTGGATGAGGAGCGTCAAAAAATCATGGTGTCATTGTTTAAAAATGTGTTCTTGGATGAATTCTAGGGGGGCAAGGTTTATACTGGTTTATACGGGGGGCAAAATATAAAAGGGGCAAAATGTGTGTTTTAAAGTATACCACATCATGTTCAGTACCTTGTTCAAGATTCAGAAAGGTAATAGTTTTAGCCCTACCTGATGTTATATTACAGAGTTACCAAGTAAAACCGGGTTCAAGTGGTCGCACTGGGGGTAAAATTTCAGATTCAGCGGTTTGTTCTAAAAATGGTGTCAAATTGTTCGTCTTACTGTACCGAAGCCGAAAATATAAAGGTTCGCATTGTCAATGGACTTTTTGATAATAATTAAGAGGCGGCACATATGACCATATTCCACAGGTCTATGGGAGACCACCAGGCATATCTCTAAAAGTCTCACTTTGAAAGGTGAACACAGAATCTATATAGCATTTTCTTCCTTTAGTCTGACCCAATGAACGATTTAAAAAACCCAGTTTCAACAAATTCGGAACCATTCATAAATAATGAGCCTTTAAATTTCTTGATCCTAATTGTACTAAAACAATAGGTCGTAATATGGAAACTATAACCGTTTTAGAAACCCTATGATCAGCCGAACAGCCCGGTATAAATTTTAAACAAGTTAACACTTTTACTGTTACCGCCCCTGTACCAATTGTTGCCACCTATAAACGCCCCAAGAACACATTTTAAAAAAAAATGACACCCATTTTTCAGATTCTGCATTAAATTCTGTATTGGAAAACACATTGGTGTCAAAATTGTAAATATGAAAAAACTAAAACCAAAACATTCATTACAATTCTCCCCATGTACCTAAAATGGTGTTTAAGAGTATGGATTTTTTTTATTCCCTTCAGTTCATTAACGTTTTTTTTGGGGCGTGTCCGGATGATTCCATTCGTTCTGAGAGGATGTATGCTTTTAACCCACTAATCATGGAAATTCTTCCATGGACGATGTCAGATCAGATTAAGGCCATAATTTAAAAAATGTCCCTTTTCTCATGAAAAAAATAATGCCAGGCAGATGGCATCTTAAGAAATTTCAACATAAAACTTCAAAAAACTAAAGTATTCAACATAAAAAAGAAAAGTGCTCCGAATAAGTAATTATTACTCCCCAATGTTTTCATCAGCTCGCTGTCATTATTGGCATCTGCTAGAAGAGGAAATCTCCACTAATCCGAATTATCGACGCGTTTTTCACCCATAACTGTTGTGTGTTTTTCGCTCTGATTTTCTCTCTAATCAATAACGTGCTTGGGCATGCCCTTTTCTTCAGTAAGTTTTCGTCACTAGGAATATTAGAAAATCTGATCCTGTCGTTTACACTGGTTTACATTTACTCTTCTTGTTCCAGAAATAATGTTTGACTCTTTATCCAATCATATATCTAAGCATAGAGTTTTAGTCACTCATAACTGACTACAATATTTGCAAAACACCTGCCTGGATTTTCATGACACTACGCCTTCTTGTTTTGGTCCTCCAAACAAAGAATCGATAGCGTGTCTCACAAGACTGTACAACACTCTATTCAATGAATCGGGTATGACAGCCTTTCCATATTGCGATACAAAAAAAGCTTCATGTAAAATGGGTTTAAGCATCTAATTCTGATAACAAAGTTTGGCATTTCAGATTGTTCAATTACGAGTTTTAGTAAGTTTTGATCTCAACACATCCCTCCAGATGTATTCATAGCCATCGACATATGCGTTTACTGACAGGAATAAACAAAAGTCACTAGACTTAAACCAAATGATTCTTTAATGAACTGATAAATCATGTGATTTTTTTTTGTGCATTGTAGCTCAGTTTGTTGGCGTTGAGTAGGTGATCACAAAAGGTTGTTGCTAATCCTCACAGACCTGACAGTGTCCATGGGAATGCTGCCAAGAAGACAATGAGTTTCAGTTACCTATCGACTTACGCAACAGAGGCTCAGATTGGTGATTCAGGAGATCACAATGATGAGTGGATTGTTCCGCTAGCATGACTACGACGCCACTGGGACCGCCACTCTGTGACTTACGTAATCTCTTCCCATATTCTACATACGAGGTGTCGCAGCGTGACGTCAAGAGTATTGGAGAACCATGGGTAGTATACTTATGAACAACTCAACTCGCTATTCTTCTGTATTTTCAAACCAACGGATGAAGAAAGTGAGTGTTACCAAGTCATCAATCGTCATAACCATAATGCATTTTCATGGATCACTTTCTGTTCTAGAAAAAACGTCCAACACCTCGTGTTTATGTATGAATGTATTTTATATACATTAACTCAGACGATCCTCGCCGAAAGTCTTGGAACACTTAAGCGCACAATCAGGTGTAATAAAAGTGTCCCCGCTCCCCTTTACAATGTTGTTCAGAGCCCAACGGTTTCATCGTGTTGTGAAGGAGTATCAACATGTCTGATGGGGAGGGGAAGGGTAAAACCAATCTCCCAGCTCCTGCTTTCCCTTGGCGTTTGGAGGATATTAAATTCACTCACAGCAAAGTCTCACGCTTGATTGCATTAGGAAAGTGCGTGGGTGATTCCAAGTACTTTTTGCGAGGCTTGTAGTTTCAAAACATACACATGTAGGAATAGCTAGAAACTCTTGGCTGACTGAACTGGGCCATAAAATAGAATGTGGAACGTAATTTTTGTGAAAATTTTACATATACAATCGTGCAACTAAGGTTTTTCTAAATCAAAATGGTATGAGGATTCCAAAAATCATGGTGTCCTTTTTTTAAATGTGTTCTTGGGATAATTCTAGGGGGGCAAAGGTTACACTGGGGTTTATAACAGGGGGCAAAATTAAAAGGGACGCAAAATTGTTTTTTAAAGGTATACCACATGTTAGTCACCTTTCAAGGAATTACAGAAAGGTATAGTTTTGCCCTACCTGAGTGTTATAGTAAAAGAGTTACAACTCTAAAACGGGTCAAGGTCACACTGGGGGTAAAATTTCAGATGCATCGGTTTGTTCTAAAATTGTGTCAAATTGTTCGTCTTACTGTACAAAGCCTCAAAATATAAAGGTCGCATTGTCAATGACGTTTTGATAATAATAAGAGGGCAAATATGACCAGAGTCCACAGGTCTATGGGAGACCACCCTCATATCTCTACAACGTCTCACTTTGACAGGTGAAACACAGAACATATACATTTTCTTATTTAGTATGACCCAATGAACGATTTCAACCAGTTTCAACAAAATCGGACCATTCTATAAATAAGGACCTTGAAATTTCTTGAGCCTATTGACTAAAACATAGGTCCGTAAATATGGCAAACTATACGTTTTAATAAACCCTATGATCAGCCGAACAGACGGTATAAATTTTAAAACAATTAAACACTTTTTCGTTTTACCCCTGTACAATTTTGCACCCTTATAAAACCCCAAACACAACTTTTAAAAATGACACCCATGATTTCTCAGATTCTGATGAAATGCTTTTGAACAACATTGGGTCAAATTGTATATGAAAAAAACTAAAGCCAAAACATTCATTCCTTCCCCATGTACTAAAATGTGTTATAGTAGGATTTTTTTTACTTCCTGTCAGTTCATTAAACGTTTTTGGGGCGTGTCGATGATTCCATTCGTTCTGAGAGGATTATCTTTACCCACTAATTCAATGAAATTCTAAGGTGACGATGTCAGATCAATTAAGGTCCATAATTTAAAAAGTCCCTTTTCTCATGAAAAAAATAATGCAAAGTTTTTTTTAAATGAATTTATTTAACATAAAACTTAAAAAAAAACCTAAAGTATTCAACATAAACACAGAAAATGATACGAATACGTAATTATTACTCACCAAAGTTTCCAGTCGCTGTCATTATTGCTAGTCTGCTACAAGAGAAAATCTCACTATCCGAATTATCGACCGTTTTACAACCATACTTTTTGTTGTGTTTTCAGGAGGATTTCTCTCACAATAACGGTGCTTGCATGCATGTTCTTCAGTATGTTTCGTCCCTAAGGAAATTCAGAAAATCTGATACGTTTAAGCTTCGTTTACACTGGTTTACATTTACTCTTCTTGTTCCAGAAATAATGTTTGACGTCTTTATCCAATCATATATCTAAGTACTGAGAGTTTTAGTCACTCATAACGAACTACAATATTTCACCTGGCCTGGATGTTCATGACACTATCCTTCTTTAATTGTCTCCAAACAAAGGAATCGATAGCGTGTCTCAGACTGTACAACAATCTATTCAATTGAATCGGTTATGAAGCCTTTACATATCGATACAAAAAAAGTTCCATGTAAAATGGGTTTAACATCTAAGTCTGGCTGAACAAAGTTTTGGCATTTCAGATGGATTAATACGGATTTTTTTAGTTTTGATCTCACACATCCCTCCAGAATGTATCCATAAAACCATCGACAATATGCGTTTACTGACACCTTGAAGTAATTCATTCTTTTTTATAAAAAATTAAAAAATGAAACTGATAAATCAGTGATTTTTTTTTTGGTAAATTGTAGCTCAGTGTGTTGGCGTTGAGTATCTGATCACAGTGGTGCTAATCCATCATCATAAAACTGGACAGTGTCATGGGAATGCGGCCAAGAAGACAATGAGTTTTCAAGTTACTTATCGATGTACCAACAGAGGTCATTGGATTCAGAGATAACAATGAGGAAGGATTGTTCGGCTAGCATGACTACGCCATGGGACACGGCCACAAAGTCGTGACTTTTTACGTATCTCTTCCATATTCTCACATACGAATGTCCCAGCGTGACGTCAGTTATTGAGAGACACTTTGGGAGTTACTATATAACAACTCGCGATTCTGTATTTGCAACAACGGATAGGAAAGTGGTGTTTTTTTACCAAGTCATCATGTCATACCAATAATGCATTTCATTGATCATTTCTGTTCCTAACGTCAACACCAAACCTCGTGTTTTATGTATGGCATGTATTTCTTAGCATTGAATCAATTACAGGCTAGTTTTAACATTTAATTGTCTAAGGCGTTTTTACTTACGTTTGGGTACCAATGTATTGTACTTTTTTCACCTGAATTCCCATGCCACCTGTTAGGGTGTCATGAGAGAGTTTGTTGGTTTATTTGTCGAGAAATTACAGCAACATCGTGGTATAGACTTACCGCGACCTATAGTTCGTGTTGCAAATCAAATACATACTGATTTGATTCCTACACCAAGATGCCAAAAAAAAAAATCCATCCAGATTTATTCCGACAACACTGTAACACGGCTGTCAACAATCGGCAACGCTGCCATCTTTATTACCTGTACCAAATTTACAACGCCGCACGTAAAAATACCGAAACAGAAGCGAGCGAAAATATCCCGTGACTTCAATCAGTCTGCCACAAGCCTCATCCAATCCTTGGAAATTGGTGAGTACACAAAGGATAAGAGTCGAAGTTTCGTTTGAATTTTTTATTGCAAAAAACTACACTTTTTTAAAACCTCAATGATTTGGAAAACTGTAAAGCGGGGGTATTTTTTAGATATAATTTGTGATTCAAACAAAGGTTTTTAGATTTTGGCGTACACACCAAACAATCCATTGAAAAATTGGACATTTGAATAGGAGGGTCGCGCCCAGCTCCGAGTCTCTCTGCGAGGAAACGATGTCCAGTAATAACCACTTAGTTAAATTTAATTACAGCTTCTGAACAGATTTGTGTATTTTATTTCACATGTATTTTGAGTTGATGCGAACGAAAATGGCGAGTAAACAAAAGGAAAAGATGGATCCCTCAACTGGTATACGAGCTCTAAGGTCATATTCTAAAGCCACTAATGCGCGGGTTCAGCAATCTACGGTACTTTTCATGTACCGAGTAAAGCTTCTTTGTATGCTGAGAGTTTTTGACTAATTTTTATCTTTTAAAACTGTATTCCTCAAGAATCCCACGCTTATTTTTCTAAAAATTACACACAAATGTATGCCACTTTTTTGATATATTTATATATTGTAAAGGAAAATGGTGAATTAACGTATTTTTAATTCAATTGAAAATTAACGCGATCGTTCTTCGTACGGGTCAAGAACTTGACTCACCAGCGAACATCGATGGTTGGTGTGAAAGACTAACACGGCTTGTGGCAAAACGATGCGTAAATAATAAACAGGACGGCCCTTCCTCAAATCGTCTACTGCTACGAAGTCAGCATGAAAATTGGTGGTTTCTTCGCAAGGAATACTCCAATGGTCCTGAAAACAATCTGGTACGCAACGTCAGATTAGGGATATTTCATTAATATATGTGCCGAGAGATTTATACCAATAATTCCTTTAAAGGGCAAATCCAGTGCGTCAAAATAGCTCAAATGGAATGCAAAATCCCGGCCGCGTCCACATATACGTATTGCAAAATTAATATTTCGAAATACCGCTTTGAAGATTTATCAATTATTAATTTGCACCCTACTGTATTATTATATTATTATATATTCTTAAACCTAGTGGAAAATCGCCAAATATTTCAAATATATTTAACCTATAGTAACGTCCTTGGTTTTAATGAGGAATTGCGAAGTTAAACGAACAAGTGGCGTCGCCATGAGCGCCGTTGGTATGCCACCACCACCTGGAAATTCAAAAACAACTCGTCAAATAAGACTGTAAACATTATAACACCTTCTTTAACAGGCAAAACGTGATTATCATGTTTATGCAATTGGAAGATATTACTCTCTGCGCCAACTTGGTTAAAAGATTTGACAGCTTCGGTATCCCCAAATTGCTACTAAAGTTCTTCCTGCGACACATCTGATTTCCCCTTGTTGCGAGCGATTCTCAAATATGTGTTGTTGACAAAATTAAGCGCATCAGTGAAGAATTTAAGATCGCCTTCTTCCTCCGGCCTTTCAACACTGATTTCTTTTCTGGGAATCCACTACAGCTACATGTAGTCCCTCTCTGGACTAGGTGTGTTGCGGTTCCTTCTGAAATCGCCAAATAACATCATACACTGATGCTGAATCTGCTTGGTGTGTTTGGACTCACTTGGTCGGTTATTTTGGCTCTATAACCCCGATCACATCATCCGTTCCTACCTCCTGGTGGGTTGACTCACTAGGTCGGGTTGATGTTGGCTCTACCTGAACCACAATATAACATAGTACACTACGCTGTGTGTTCATACAAAGGAACCCGCCAGAACAGGGAGGCAATGGAAAAAGAATGGCCGACAAGTTATTAGTGTCTCACTGTTCATGGGATATAAAAAACCTGCCTAAGTACACCAAACACTAATCTTATTCCATCTAACTAATAGAACACGGTAGCTGGTATTTCTGAAAGGGAGACTAAGAGTTAAGTCGTGTTGGCCCACTGGCAGGGTATTATCCTTTGGTTGTTAAGGTCCGCCTGTTCAAACTCCCCGGGGGAACCAATCGGATACTAAATTCTGGATCTGATTGTATTGAAATTGGAATTCGCTCTCCCCATGTCAGTTGGGCTTGGGCAAATGAAACATGATAATACCCCGTCCGTCGGAGGGACGTTAATTCAGAAGTCGTCCCATGTACATAGAGACATACCTAGTGCATGCACATCACAGTCAGTGTCGAAAAGAGTAGGGTGATTACCCCCTTACGTCCCAACTCCGTCCCGGTAAAATGGACCCCCAATGGAAATTAAGCTTCCTGTCGAGGCTTCTTGGGCTATCCAGGACAGTTGTCCCGAAAATATAATAAAAAAAAACGGTACATTTCCTACGCTTAAAACATGCCACATGGCGCCACTCATCAAGAACCCATCTTAGACCATGAATATACCAAAAACAACCGCAGTTGCAAATTTGAAAAGTTTCCAAGACAATTGAACGTGCAGTACTTCACAGATTCAAAACTATTTGCTTGAGAACAATCTATAAATGGTACAATGCAAAGTGCTTATGTTAGATCTAACCACAGCCACAGAGACGCTATATTGCGTGTTTTTATAATAATGAATTTGTCATTGCTGCGTCATCAACGACAGGAGCATTTTTGATTCTTTTGTTACTCAGCCGCTTTGACACTAATTAACCATGGCATCTTCTTCCAACGTCTCTCTGATAAGTTTGGCATAACTGGATCTAATTTAAATTGGGGGTCAAGCATATTTTCGCACCATCTGTGCCATGTATTTTTATCAAACGTTAGTCTGTATATTGGAATTGGTCTACTTTTTGAAAATCAAAAAATGGTGCCACAGAAGACAGTAAGTTGTGCACGTCTGGGGGTAGGTCTGGGCCTGTTTTTTTTTGAGAAAAATTTGGACTTTCTGTCAAACATTTTTGGATAGAGGAGCTATGTTTGGAGGCTATAAATTGGGATATGTCCATGTGTTGAAGTCTTTGCCACAGGGCCGAAGGCTTGTGTTGGTTTTGGTGGAGGAAAAAAGGTGGCTTTTTGGATGAATTCTGAGTCAGTTATATGCAGAAATGAGTACACTCAACAGACTTTTTTTGCGAAGGGAACATCCAGTTGCTAAATGGGGAGTATCAATATTCAGGAAATGTCTGAATGATATGCTCGAGCGAAGTGGTGAATAAATGTAAAAAAATATTGGAAATCTGAAGCATATGGCGATGATTTTTAACAAGAGAGCATTTTAGATGGTTACTAAAGAAGGCTCATAAGTTTTCTTGTTTGTATCGAACCTGAATGTTACCTTTTTTGCGAGATGTTTTGACTTGCAAATTCGTGGACGAATATGTCATAGAACATGTAATCAATCCCTACCCATATACATTGTGCCAAATTATCCTGAATACGGTGGTATAATAGGCAGAATCGTTACAGCGGTGATGTCAAAACTTCATCTAAGTCCATATTGTGTTGTGGGATATGTGTATTGTGTTGAAGGATTTGTGTAGATACTGCATCAGTTTATTCCATATTAATTGGCCATTCTTGCACTTAAAGCACTCCAGGGGCGATCTGCTGCTATAAGCCTACTTTTTATGTTTACATTTGACAAATGTTTCCTTTTTGCTAACTGATAGATAAAAATTTAATTACTTTTGCTTTTTGATGTGGAACAGATTTAGTTATAATCCAAAAATGTTGTAAATGAGAAAAAATCAGCCCAATTTGATATCTTAACATGACATGCTGTCAAATAGTTATTTTGAGGTATTTGGAAGACCAATGTTTCATGCAGATTGGAAAGGCCCGGTGTGAAAGTAATCAGAGTCACCGGGCAGGTCATAGTCCGGGCTCCCTAGACGACAACGGAATAAAGCGGAAACTAATGTTGCGTGAAGAGTCACTGAATCGAATATAAAATAGAAAGAATATATCGAGAACGTTAGAATAGGGATTGAAGGGGGTGTGGTTGGTGTATCAACTTTTTCAGGGTCGGGAAATATGTGTGGCCCGACTTTTGTTAGCAGACGTTGTCCTGTATATTATAATTGATCTCCTTTTGAGGGTCCAATGTGTCCGCAGAAGACAGGAATGTGCACGTATTGGGGGTAAGATACTGGGCCTTTCGCATGTGAGTTGGAAATTAACTTCTGTTACCGGTTTTGAATGAGGGGAAGCGGTGTTTTTGGAGCTATAACTTGGATTGTATGTGAATACATCAATAAACATGAAGCTTGAGTATAACTGCAACAATGTTAGTATTAAAAAGTTTAAAAAGAATTAGAAATATCAAAATATTGAATACGAACAAAACATTAATGAGCTAAATAAATAAGCATTTGAAATGAGCAAAATAGGACAAATATTAAACTAAAAAGTAATACAATTATTTAAAGAATAAACCCGAATATTAAAACGAAAAATACGAATGAAAAATGTTTTTAACCACCAAGTCCACTTTATAAAATATACGTCTAGCCCTTTCTCTAGCCCTTTCTCTTTTCATCATTATCCATTGTTGCTGCTTTTGTAGTTGCCCCTTTAAAAAATTTTTTCTTCAATATATTAAAGTCTAGATGTGTTCTTTTATACAGATGGTCAACGTCCATTGCATCCAGTGGGGCTTGACCTTGTTTCCCCCTAATTTAATATATTTTTAGTCTGTCACTCTTAGTTTTTGGTCTATGTTAGCTTTCACTCTCACATACTCCTTTTCACATTTGCCAGGTCATCTTCCTGTTATGGAGCCCCCAGATAATAGTATAGGTTTTTCCCAGTTCGTTTAAAACTTTTATTTCATTATAATATTTCATAGCTTGTTTACTTATTTTTCGCTCGCTCCAAGAAAACTGAAATCTTCTATCCTCTTGTAACCGTTTGACATTTTTCTCGCTTACTCTATCTATGACCTAGGCAGCACCACAGAGACGAAATATACTGAACTAAATGGTAAATTAAATGAACAAAGAAGAAACCTGTTTTGTACATTCAGATGATGTGCCATGACACGAAATAAATTAATTTTGCCGAAAATGGATAAGTAAGGTTAATTTTATTGATCAAATGTGTATAATCAATTGGAACCAAGACAGAAGACAAAGCTGACGACATGATTTAAAGACTGTAGATTGGCTTATTCCTAACTGTTGACATAATCTCTGTAACATAGTAAAAACTATAAAATACTAAAAATGTTACTTAAAGATGCAAGATGACAAACACAGCCAGGTCATTTTTTACTCACTCTGTCTGTGACTCTACCCTATATTTACCTTTTTTCTTTGTTCGTCTCCTATACGCTAACCACCTTTCTCCCACCCAACTTTGTCTCTCTTCCCCGAAAACCACCTCTGTGCTCTCTCCTTTGGCAGCTCCACTGCACAGTTAGCTCTCTTACTTTACAAAATACAGTGGCAATTTACATAAAATCGTAACAAGGCTTAGGAAATTAAATCTCTCCCCCCTCATCTCTCCCTCCTCCTCCTCCTTCGTCAAGATTCGTGACAACACTTCAGTTACCAAACGGCTTTATATCCACCCAGCATTCCATGTTAGTGGGGACTGTAGTGAACGATCTTATTTGAGTGTGCAAATCCGGATAAAATTGTGAATTTTGGGACACAAGTACACTTTATAAACAATTGATTATCAACAAAATTGATGGATCCTTGCCACACACCCCTTTCATGGCCACCAATTGGTTTCAAGGTTACACAGTGGTAAAATTTTTTAAATGTCCCGATTGTGGGTGAAAAGCCACCATGATATCTGTCTGGTTCAAGGTTCCAAAAAGTATAGTTTTTAATACTAACCTTGCCTTATAGGTTAGTGGCATTAGCGGGTAAAAACTGTAAAAATGGTAAAAAGTCAATTTTGGTTGTAGCGCATGGGGCTCAAAATTAAAAGTTGCTCCAATTTTTGTAAAATGTGTTTCAAATTGATTAGGTTTAGCTAATAGAATGAATTAGGACTAGTTTTGTACTGTCTTACGGGTCTGGTTATTAACCAAAATGGCGAAGAGAGTCACCGCTATTGGCCGGCTATGGATCTATTGACCTGTGAACCCTATTTTTGTTGGATACCGTGAAAACTAAGCACAACCTCAGGCAAACTCTCCTTATTTCATCCTTTAAGATAGGGAACAATATGCACCACATATTAACTGAATCAAAGCGGAAACTTTAACCTTTTGACCATTACACACCAAAATTGACTTTTTCACCATTTTTCCAGTTTTTACCCCATAACTCCGTAACTAAAGCCATAGATAGTGTAAACTATACCTTCGGAATCCTTGTAACCAAAAACACCATGGTGGTGCTTTTAACACTTCAGAACATTTTAATTTTTTGACTCCTGTATAACCTGAAACCAACTGGGGGCCATTAAGGGGGGTTGGCAAGTGCTTCCATCAATTTTATGGATTATCACTGGTTCCTAAAGCTTGTGTGCAAAATTCACACTTTTTATCCGAAAGCGCACACTCTTAACTACAGTCCCCTGCTATGGTCCCAGTCTTATGAATGCGAACGTTTGGCAAAGAAGTGTGTCACGAAATTACGTCTTCTATAAATCCGAGTTTGGTGCAGAAATAGTCTGTCTTTCTAACAGCATCGAATGTCTTTCCTATGCATCAAGTAAGGTCGAAATTCAAAACCGAGAATATTGCAACGAACTGATGGGGTAAGCCACCTTTACATAATTCACCATAGTTTTGAATAATATATATAAATAATCCTCCATTAATAATATTAACAATAACACCTATGAAACACTATCTACTTAAATTGGCACATATTGAAAACACTTGGCACCATTACATATTATTGACAACAAATATTTAAGCAAGGTGTTCACTCCCTGACAGATTAAGAGTGTATCTACATGTTTTGCGACACAATCCAAACGCATTCAGACCGGGATTCAGGCATTGATCTTTAGGCTTGTAGTAAGATATTATCTGGCAGACTGGCAAGTGCAAAGCTGGATTAAACCGGTAATTAGACATAAACAATCAATACCAATAAACAGGCACTTGATATGCGCCTTCCAAAATAAGTCGGTGGTCCACACGACGTTTTACCTGGTATTAACTAATACCGATGGAATTAATAAACAAAACAAATCCAAAACAATTCCCCTCACACCTATTGTACCCTATTGTCATCGTCTCCACATGCGTTCGGACACATAAGTCACTTAGGTCAAATCCTTCACACCTCTAATATGTCAGTAAAACAGGTGCTTACCCTTACTTTTGTTTTTGTTACATACACTGGTCATCACAGGTAAGTCCGACAGAGCGTACAGGTCGTCATGTCACACGGTATTTACTATACGGGTCGTAAAGTTACGACCGGACTTACCCTGCTCTTCTTCGGCATTACATCGTCGGACTAAAGCCTAGTTAGATCCGATAGATGCGTCCACACGGCAAATTTATATCAAAATAAACCAGATCGCTTTATGTCCGGTATTAAGTGACTTATGTCCGATCGCATGTGGAGACGATTACAATAGGACAATAGGCGTGAGGGGAATTAGGGATTTGTTTTTTCATCCATCGGTATTATTTAATACCGTAATACCGTCGTGTGGGACACGACTATAGAGTAACTATACTATTTAGCCTAAAACATAGTAATGCAACAGGTATTGTGTAATGTGACCATGAGATAATACTCTCTTAGTAAACATCAAACTATACAATAAAAAAAAAAAGCTGCACAATTAAATATCATGTGAGGTGCAATAACAAAACAACTACTCTTAAGCCCCACGATCACTCTTAGAAAATAGATGAAAATTTTTAGAGCTTCTTAAAAGTACAATGGACTTGGGAGTGGCGAACAGAGATAGGCAAAGTTCCATAAGGCTCGTGCCCCCGCATTTCTGAAAGCCCTGCAACCTCACTGATCTTTTTGTGTGGGAAACAGTGAGAAGCGGTCCTTGTCATCTGCAGATCGCAATCCTGCCTGCCAGGAATATACAAAGAGATATTCGGACAAGTCGAATGGCAATTTGTCCGGAAATGCCCTGTAAGTAGAAACATAAGCTTAGAACCGAACGCGCTCACTAATTGGTAGCCAATGAGCTCTTTCTAGGAGTGTGTGGGCTGTGTCCTCCTATCATCAGCCCTGAACACCAGCCTGGGCTGTCTATTCTGCAAATCTGAAGTTTACTCCGATCTCTGGCCGAAATTCCCATACAAAAGTGAATGTCATAGTAAGCGAGATAATCAGTGAATCGTACGAAATGACTGACAACTCTCAATGTGCTTAAAGCGCGGATCCGTAAATATAGTTGCGAAGGTGGAAGTTACAGACTTAATGATGAAACCTTTACAACAGTCATAGACATTGTCTGATCAAAACACGACACCAAGGTTTCTAATTGCGAGACTGGGACATCCACTGTCCCGGGGAACACCCTTATGGTACGATCTTTGAGGCGCTTGTGTAAATAGGATGAACATGCGATGACAAATTTCTGTCTTTCATCATTCAATTTGAGTTTGTAAGTCAAGTGCTTCCACTCACTGATTTCATCAATACAAAGAGAGAGAGTCTTTTTGACAGCATGTTTTGCATCATCCAACCATCAATCTTAGGTTCAAATGTCAAATAGAGCTGGACATCACCACATGTGGTAAGCAATATTGTGCTTCCGGATGATTGATGCGATACAGTAGTGTACATTATGAAAAAGAGATGCCCGACACAGAACCCTTATGAAGACCGAAAGGGAGATGAATGCTCTGTTTAAAGTGTCTCCTCCCCAATGCGCACACGAAAAGAGCGGTTTCTGCAGGTAGAACCGAATCCATGTAGGGCAGTACCCTTGATTTTGAAAGTAATCCCGACCTAATCGAAAAGAATGGCATGATCAGTAGTATCAAAAGCTGCAGAAAGATCATCAGCACAATAGCAACACACTGCGCTTACGGTTTGTGAATTGATTGAGGATATCTGTCTTGACACGCAGAAGTTCCGTTTCAGTGCTGTGTCGTTCGTTTGTAAGCTGACTGAAACTTCTCATTTAAGAGTCGATTTGAGACAAGATTATCCTTTATCTGGATACTCACTATTTCATCACTGATTTTCTCCATGAACTTAGACACGCACCTAATCTTTTGACACAGGGCGATAGCTCAGGACACCTCTTTGTCTAGGGAAAGACTTTTTGAGAATGGGTGTCATGTCACGGCAGCTTCTCGGAGCTTAGCTGGGAAAATACCAGTGCGGATAGACTTTTTAATGATCAGTGTTAATGCTCAGCCAGAGTTGCAACATACTCCTTAAGTAACACCAATGAAATGGTGTCAATGAAAAATGATTTTGATGGAGTTGAAATAATCACCTTGGTTACCTCTTCATCAGTGACTGGATTAACTCATGTATTGGAGGAACGGGCTCATCAAGTATTGTCCCGCTGGATGCATTCATGCGATTGGACCTTGATAATTATCAAGGTCCGGTCTGATTTTGTATCCTTGGTCGCTGAAAAAAAAACTGGCAAATTAGCTACTTAGTTTTTCAGTAGCTAATTAATCAGTTAGGAAGTTTTTTGGTTGTGGGGTTCAGAAGCTTATTTCAAGAGATAGACATGGTTTTGTTGTTAGCGTTTTCTAATTGTTCTCTGTAATAAACCCTTCTTAGCAGGAATGATGATGTTTACAGTCACTGCTGATTGTACAGTGTAAGCATCCAGATCAACACTATTTCTAGTGTTAACCCATTTCTCTCTAACGTTCTACTTCAACCTTCTGGCATCATCATATCTTTATTAACCAAGTGATCGTGGTCTAATACTGCGGGAACGCTGGTTGAGGAGGTGTCATGTTAACGAAAGTACACTAATTAAGACCCTCAATTTACCAATCCCCTCAGCAACTGAGCCCTCACGAAGGTCAAGACTGCCAATCACGGATAAATGTCGTTGAGAAAGAGTCCTTGGTCAATCTTCCTGTATATTTCTGAGGTGTCACATAGTTCTCATAGATGGTGAGTTCTGGCTGCTAATCGTACAATTAATCAAACGATGTCAAGCCAGCCCAGGCAAGAGGTCGGCAGCCAGCAACTAATCCAGTCCATCTTCAAGACGAGATATAATCAGGTTTCAAGTCGAGACATCTTTATGGGTAGGGCATAGATATGCTGATGAAACTAGCAGCCAGATCTCAAAAAAATGAATAGACTCCCGGTTAGCGGTGGGTCACCATGCAACTTGAAATCACCCAGTCAGTATCGTTTAGCGGGACAAGAGCCATCTCATTAAGGAAAGTATCAAACTCAATTAAGAATTGACTTATTTGAGACCATTTTCCCTGGAAGGGGGTGGACGATACACAGGAAAAAAAAAAAAAAAAAAAGAATGAGTCTAACACTAGTTTTGTTTATTACCACACAAACATCGCAAAAGAGGTGTATTATGCCTGTGGGTGTATGTTGAATTTTAGGCAGTTTGTGGATTATCCCAACACCACCGATGTTCATCAGACTGTCCTTGGAAAGTGCAGGAATGAATATCCCACAGGCAGCATCTCAGCAATGACCACAGGATCGCTTTCAGCCACCAGGTTTCAGTTATCACGACAAAAATGTCCCATCATTCTCAATAATGCATCATAAAAAGAGACCGTCTTTTTACGACGGACAGAACGGGCATTCCATAGACTGATGTTGAAGAAAATTTTCCATTATGTTTAGGAATGTCACGTATGTTGCTGGAGTTCCGTGTTTACTGGCGCCATTCATGAATGGGATCATGTTTTATACAATAGCAATGTCTGTGAGCTTATGAAAACATGCTTTTGAAGTTTGGTAAATGCTGGCATAATGTCAGCATCCTTGTTCCAGAAATTGCCACAAACTGCCACACCCTGGAACTCTTCCTGGTTTTTACTGTTTGACAGAATGTAAACATCCAAATTGTTTTCAACTCGTGGAAGTGAGTTGCAGTAAGGGTCCTTTTCATTACGTATTTTTTCGTGCCATTAGGTCCTTTAAACATTTGAAATATCTAAAAACACTTTAAATATGTTTAAATTAAACACTTGGCCGTATTCCCGGAAGGTGTTTAGCATGATTTTAAACTAAGCGACAGTTACTATGAGAAAAGCGTATCGTTTTATGTAATTCCAGAAAGGGGTTTCTCTTTATAACTCCAGATAATGGCATCCGTTAGGGTGGCGGAAGCTCAGCCCTCCATTTTGGATGTCCCTATGGAAAGCTCATTTATTAACTATTTTTTTTTTTCCCATGCAACAGTTAAATAAATATTGACATTCGTTTTTATCATCAGTTACATATGCAATCTCGTTACTTCAAAGTACCCACCTGGCACAAAAAGTATCTCGGATGTTTTTCGAATCAGTGTGTGCCAAAGTCAGACCATTTGGAATTTTTGAAATATACATTTTGTTGCCTAGGTCTGCTCTTTCAGTTTAACAACTCGCTTGTTAAAAAAAGTACGAAAATTAAAAAAAAAAAAAAAAAAAAAAAAAAACCCCCCAAATACAAAAGTTGCCACGTTTGGAGTTTTCAATTGGTCACTGTGTGGTCAACACAATAATAGTGTGATTGATTTACATTAATAAGGAGGTTTTCCGACTGAATGAGCGAGAAAAAGCCTACTTGCAATATTGAATTGGGGTACACGTGTTCGTGTCCAGTGCCACTGCCAAGCTATGGAAAAAATCCCAAAAACGGCAACTTTTGGGTTTGGGGTTTTTTTCGCCTTCGGGCGTTCTATCTCAGCCATCCATTTTCCTGCCCGATTGTGTACAAGCCAGGTATTAATGACAGAGCAAGACCTAGACAATTCAAATGTATATTTCGAAACTTTCAAAATGGTCTTGACTTTGGCACATATGTCGAAAAAAACATGCAGAGTGATACTTTTTTGTGCCAGTGTAGCTAAAACGTTGGCCATAGATATAGAGAAATGGCCGAGACACGCGTTGATATTTGTTCATTTAATCAGCCCACTGGGCTTAAGGCGAATCGGGGAGTTACAATTTAAAAAAAAATGCAATAACTCTTGCATCACAACCTAAAGCGTCCCCAAACAGCAGGGGAAACTTAGCAAACACTGTCCACCCCATCCATTGCAGCATCGGAATGTATATGAGAATCATAGCAGGGGACTTGTAGTGAAGAGTGTGCGATTTCTGGATAAACATTGGATTTTTGCACACAAGGTTACTTCAGGCATTGATAATCCATAAAATTGTGGAGCCAACTTGCAAACCCCCCTTCCCTCGTCTTACCAAGCCTTTTTTTGTAACACGGTTTAACAAGGGGGTGGTTACCACCCCCCCTCGAGAAGTTTGTTATAAAGCACCCGATGCTTATGATTTTGATACAATGGATAGCCATGGTCCTCCTCTTTCCATGATACCAAAATAAGTACCAACATACCTAGATGGCGTCACAATAGTAATCAAGTCCGCGAGTCGGCACACAAAAATTGGCATTATTGTTCCACCGAAAATAGGCGAAAATCCAATTTTCATGCGGTTTTTTTTTTTTTTAAAGTGTTTTATGACGTTTTTTATTCATTACATAAAGATAGAGTTTTAGAGCTATTGATGAATTAATCTTTTAAAAAAAAGGCACAATGAAATATCCTGGGGTGGCAACCACCCCCCACCCACCACCCCTTCGACTTTGCCGGCATCCCTAAACCCTGGTGAAGGTGAACCTTCACATTTTTTTCGCTAAACTGAACGGATAAAGGATAGGAGAACGATTACCTAGAAGCGTTTAACGAAAGTTTTTAGCATTTATCGCACCGGAGCGAGTAAGTGCACGGTAACCCCCCCCCCCCACCCTTGGTCAAGGACGAGGGTTAGTGGACCCCAACTTGGGTTTCAAGGTTATAAAGGGGTCAAATTTGTTTTGGTGTGTGTACATGGGGTCAAAGGTAAAAGTTGTTGTGTTTAGCTAGTTAACACCCCCCCCCCCCCCCCCCCCACTCCCCTTCCTCGGCTCCGGATATGTGGCTGGACCATGTTTTCCCTTACTTAAAGGATTTGAAAAAAGAGAGTTTGCCTATCTGTTAATGCGTTTTCACGTTATCCAACAAATAGGTCACAGGGTCAATAGAATCCATAGCGTCAAAGCTGTTGACTTTATTCGCCATTTGGTTAATACCCAAACACTAGGGGGTGGGGGAGGGGGGGTGGGGGCTAAGTTTTCAATTGATAAATCAGTCTACAGCTTCTAAGGAGAATATAATCATGATAGGAAAGTGTCAAACTTTCAGCTTTCATTTTGTTTGAGGTTTGTAAATAGACATTACGTTCAAAATTTTATGCTCGATAAGCAAGGCAAGTTCGCACGTTTGATGCATTTTTTGTATTACATTTGTAAGTAAAAAGTGCCTTCACCATGTGATTTTAAGCAAATATAATTTATTATGCTAATATGTACAAGCTTTTTCACAATTAATTTGTTCAAAAATTAATCATTATGCATAAAAACCAACTCTAAATTTTTCAGCTCGACAGCATTTCTTAATGTATTTATTTCTTTATGAATCACAAGTGATATTTAAGACGATTATTTCAAAATATTAATTTTAACCCATTAGAATCAGCCAAATTTTCACCAAAATGCACTCAAAGTAATAATTGATATTTTAAACTACATGAACAGTTATTTCCAATTTGGCGGCCAAATAATAGTTTTTTTTGCACTTTTTATTATTTTCACTTACGTTTCGCTCAATATATTAAATGGTGAAAATCGGTTTTTAGAAACTGGAACGAAAGTAACCAAAAATGATGAAGGTGTATCAACATGATCAAATTTGGCTCAGATATCAAGCATTCAAAGGGCTGTTAAAAACATGGAGCCGGGAAAATTTTGAATTAAGGTTCCAATTTGGATAGTGACATAAAAGTTTACCTAAATTGGTCAGCTCCAGGTTGCCATGGCAACCATATCAAAAATCCGGCCTCATGGGTTTTTGCGCACTATACCCATGCGCCTTTTACCCAAGTTGGTGTTGTAAATGCAGTTACCGGTAGCAGTTACGTTTGTTCCCGGTTTCGCCAACCAGAGGCCCTGTTAAATTACCATGGCAAACAAGATCATTATTCCCAGGTTTCAATTACTTTCAAACATGGGCTTCCTTATTTAATTAATTTTTGATGATGATTGTAAAGGATGTCAGGGAATACTATTTTATTAATTATGGTCCAGGCACTGTCGCGGTTCATATCGGCCGGGTGTGAAAGTAAATTTAGTCCTCCATGAGACACGTCCCGGGCCAACAGACACAACCGGTATCTATTTAAAGCGTGAAACGATTGTTGCGAGAAGAGTCAAATGTATCGGAGTGCCCTATACTTTACCGTTATAGCCGGAATGTGAGTACGGCGGAATATAACTACCTCTACACCCAGGCAGTAGCACAATTTTTTCGGGGGGGCGGGTCTTCAAAAAAAGGAACCTTGTTTTGAAAAAAATGGACCTAACCCCCCTAATCTATAAATTTGTCCTTTTTGGTCGACGTTTTTTGAACATTCTAATCACCAAAAAGACTGGAACTTTTCGTCATTCTAAATTTTGCGACTTTGAAGGCTCAAAAGTATTAATTAAGTAAAATCAGATAATCTTCTGTTCCAAACAAAAAAACTGGCACCTTTTTGTTTGAATAAGCGTAAAGTGTTCTTAATAGATCGTATATCAAGATGTCTGCGGGGTTGGGTGCGGGACCCGCGCGAAGCCCCGGCGCGAAGCGCGGAACCCTTGGAATTTTCGCTTTCCAAAACGCATTTTCACATGCAAATTTGATAGAAGAACAACTTGGAAATTGTAAGTTATTCACTTTACATGTGTATATGGCTTTTTAATGCGTATAGGTATGATCGACGTTTTTTGAAAAAAATATATAGTTGAGGGGTTAAATTTTGTTTGAATTAAGCTTAATGTGTTCGTTGTTGATAGCTCGTATTTCAAGCTGTCTGGGGGTGGGTGGGTGAGGGAGGGGTGTCCACCCTCCGTGCAAAAGACGCGCGGAACTCTTGCAATATTCACTTCCCAAAACCACATTTTCTATTCAAATTGATTTAGAACGCTTTTGAATGAAATTGTAAGTGGTTCACCTTTCACATGTGTTATATGCTTTTTAATGCTTATAGGTCGATCAAGTTTTCAAAAGTTGATGGGTTAAAGTTTTGTTTGAATTAAGCACAATTCGTTAATGGATAGTTGCGTAATCAAGCGTCTGGGTGGGTGCGGGAGGGGGTGTCCCCCTCCCGACCTCCCGCGCGAAGCCTGAATCCTTGAGATGTTCGCTTTCCCCAAAACACAATTTCCCCATGAAATTTGATATAGAACAATTTGAATAATGTTATAGGGATGATTTAGGGTTTTAAAATTTTTAATAATATTGTAGGTTTGGTTTTTTATTTGGGGTTAACATTTTTACACGCTCAAGTGGTAATGCATAGTAGTAAGGTAGCGTAAGGGTAGTTCACTGTAATAAAAAAAATTACTGGAAATTTTACAGTTAAAATCCTGGCAGCAATTCTGCCAACAAAGTACCGTAAAATACAGTATAATGTTAACATAAATTAAAGGGATTAGCAGCGATAATGCGAGAGGAGGAGAAGAGAGGAGGAAGTAGAAAAAAATGTGGAAATGCATGTTTTTTTTTAACTTCTAAAATCAAGGATAAGTGTGTACAATTTCCATAGTATCTGCTGTAATGTAGAAACAAACCATCAATAATGAAACAATGAAGATTTGTCATAAGTCTCCCAAATAGAACATTAAGCGACACGGAGTCTCAAAAAAGCTGCAATAAACAGATGATTGTGGTTACACCAGTACAGAATTAAATAAAGATCAATAATGTTTGTGTTTGAGGTCAAAGTACAGGTCATGGTACACCCAATATCCGATGTGAAAATCTGTGATATTCATTGGGGAAAGGCTTTTTGATCACAAGTCGGCGGAATTTGATACGCACCGTATAGAAATTAAGAATCAGATAAAAGTACTGCATTGCCTTGGAAGACACGGCATTCAAGCCAACCACTTGAGGTTATGTCGCCATATCCATGCCAGTCACAAAAAATATGAAAATATGAATTTTGATGATTTTTTTTATGATTTCGATTAGCACATCGCTGCTAATCCCTTTAATCAAACCGCTTAAAACATATTATATTGGGGTTACTACAGAGATTGTGCAATGTGTGGGGAATAAAAAAGCACTGTCGAACACCCAACTTAGTAGGCCTTCACAATTTTTTACCGTGCATATACTGTAAAATTTACAGTTTGTTTGTTCAAAAATGGTATTACCTTCAAACTGTAAAATATACAGTACATTTGAATGAAAACCTTGTAAAAAGCTATCTTTTTACGGGGTTTTTTTGACAGAAATTGCTGGCCCCGGATTTTACTGTAACAATTTACATTATTTTTTCCCTGTAAATTTTTAGTACTTTAATAGGTGAATAATTGAAAAATTCATAATAGGTGGTCATAATGATGTTGGTACTCATTAAATTTCGAATAAGGTCTTCACTTTGAGAGTTTGTCATTATAGGCCTTGAAATTGGACTACATTTACAGTATTTTCCTGTATTTCCAAATTACAGCAAATACTGTAAGTTTTGGGAAGTTTTTACAGTATTTTTTCTGTAAAATTGGTAGTTTAAGTTTACAATGTACAAGAATTGGTCGCAACGTTCAATGACCAATTTGTCGTCATTTCTCAAACCAGGACGAAGGTGACTTGCCATTTGGCTAATCCACAATTGTCTAATGGCCAGTTTGTCTAACTCCAATTGGGGTAATACATTTTTATCTAAATAACCATTTAGGCCTACAAACCCATTTGTCTAATAGCCATGTAGTCCTAAATTATTCATCTGGTCTAACTCAATATCGTCCCCTAATATTCATATCGTTCGTCTATAACCGAATTGGTATATGCCGATTGGGGTCTAATACCCATCTGGTCCTAATAATGTCATTTGGTTCTATATACATGTGGGTCTACATCATTTGGCCCTAATATCCCTTTGTCCTAAATCCAATGTGTCTAATATTCATCTAGTCTAATATTCATTTGGTCTAAATACCCTTTGGTCTAATGCCCATTTTTTCTAATTCCAATTTGTCTAATGTTCATATTTGGTCTAATTCCATTTGGTCTAATATTTATATCCATGATACTTAATGGCTCGAATCCGTGATCAAGATTTTTTTTTTGAAAGAACAAAGAAAAAGTAGGGAATTTAAATAGAAAGTACATAAGTAAGAAACGAGAAAAATAGGGTGTATTTTGGCCTATTTTAAAAGCATAATTTAAATAATGAAATATTAAATCTGTTTCTCTATGTGACCCATCCACCTTTCACAAGTAGTAAGTATGGTCCATATGGACATTGCCTTCTATAAATGATAGGCTTTGGAAATGAGTAGGGTGGTATACATTTGGTCTGTGAACGTTGCCGTACATTTCCTGTCAGTTTTGTGGTTCTTTTGGTCTGTGTATTCTTGTATTGGGTGTAATGGTGTATATTTCCTGCTTTTAACCCGTAGCTGGAGCAGACATTTGTAACACATCTCAGTACAAAAGGTTCGAGTGATTAATATGTGTGACAGGGACCCATTAAACTTGATTCTTAAGTGCAGCAAATAGTTTGACTTAAGGAAAGGGGCAGAAAAAAGTTTGATAAAAGGGTTACAAATTCTTAAATTGATCACAATATGTTGAAAAGTAAGAAATAATACTATTATAGAAAAAGATACAATATAAACATATGAGTGATTGTGTTTGTGTGTGCGTGTGGTCTGAGGGGTGGGTGGTTCTGGGGGGGGTGGGGATTAAAAATTTTAAAATTGTGGGTGTGTGTGTGTGTGTTGTGTGTGTGTGTGTCCCATGGGTTTGTCTTATCACAATGGTTACAAAGTATCACTTGCGTCATCTATAGAAAATAATTTTGAAAAATTATAGGCCGGCTAAGAGGATTGCATTGTGGACACGCTGTAAACACAGGTTGCTAATTCCTCGTTTCGTGTGATTGTGAATGTGTCCTGTAGCGTATTCGCGTTCATGGGTGGTTAGGAGCCCCCTATTCATTCTGGTTTTGACATACGGTTCATGTGTACCTCAGCTGGTATCATAACGGGGGCTCAAACTACAATTCGTAAGCATGTTGCTTACTATAGTCTTCATGCTGTTTTTCTTGGTTATGTAGTTCCTCTATTGTAAATTTGCAGGAAATTCTTAAATTGAAAGTATACATACCTTAATTCCAAAATAAAAAAAAAATGTTGTAAAAGGTTTGTTGATTTGTCAACCCACGACACCTATATGAGCCTTCAACTAGTCCAACTACAAAAGTTGATCAGTTCTATTTTTCTTTGAGATTTTCGATGTCGTTTTGATTAGTATAAGAAATTAAAAAAAAAAAAAAAAACTTGTTATTTTTTTTAAATCAGGCCGGCCATGATGCTTGCGATCCCGCTTTAGGTTTTACGTGTAGTGCATTATTTCCGACCTATACAGGTATTATCAAGAAATGAGTCCTGACAAAATATGGGAGATTGCATTCTTCGACGCAATTAAAGAAGTCATTTATACCGGATGCCAACAGCAGATAACACACACTCCGTCTCCAAATCATTTGTATTACAATATATAAATATCTCATTGGAGACAATAGATTTACATTATAGCCAAGTGCCCGAAACTTGGGCTTATCACACCTAGAGGCTTAATCTAAAGGATAAGTATATATTTTAGTCCGTAGTGCCAAAAACCTAACCATCACACTAATGGGCAAACAACTAGGAGAAATATATAGATTCAGGTTTGTCGCAACTTAGTTGAACAGTTTATTACATTATATATATGAAAGTGTAAGTTGCGTATTAAAAGTTTAAGGATATAAAAACATATATTTTAGCGGAGTGCAAAACGTAACTATCACACCTAATGGCTAACACTGGGATAAATATAGGATTCATTTTTTCGCAACTTATATTGAACCTTTTATCGTCATTAGATTAAGAAACGTAACAGTTGCGTATTAATGTATTGCGCGTGTTGAAAACTGCACATACACAAGGCATCCTTAAATAGGCTATTTTCCCGGGCAGGGTACACCCGCCCAAGTACCGAAGGTGCTACTTGAGGCGCGAAAATTAGAATTTACTAACATTGCTAATTGATAGCTGAGCACTTATGCGAATTTAATGGGATCCCAGATGATAATGAATGATTTTTCATGGAAGGGGGCTTACCCCAAACCAAATTCCACTCTTATTACAGAAAGTACAAATGTATTTGAAAATTAGTTTCTTTGAATGTGAATTTTTAGGTGAAATATAGACAAGCTAAACTACAAGATGACAACTCCCAAGTGAAGGAAATACACGTCCGGACAGAATTAGGTAGGGGGGGGGGGAGGTTTTAAAAATAGTTATAAAAATATGCCGAATCCCAACAGCGACCGGGTCTTGATGAGCGGCGCTGAGGAAGCGGAATGACAAAACGTTGCCAAAAAGCGAGATGAGCAGAACACACACGGGACAGGTGGGGGGACCAAGGTGATAGGTCGAGCGTTAAAGGGCAAGCAAGGCGCTCGAGTTCATTGGCTCCACGAAAATGCGTGTAGACAAAAGGGGTGCATTACGGTTGCCACGCATCGGAAACCGCTATATGGTGTAAAAACTCGAATGGACGCATCACATGCCGTGGTGGCGCAAGTGATTAGCACATCCGAGATCAAACGGAAGGTGTGGGTTCTGTCCCATCCACAGCAAGGTCATTTTGCGATTAATTAATGCTAAGTCCGCCGCTGTAATCAATTTCTCTAGATAGGTATGTATTTCTTCATGGCAGTCAGTAAAAGAGTAATTCACAAGGAGGCTTTAAGTAGCTCATGTCTCACATATGCTTATAATATTTCGATGTGCGTGTGTATCAGAATGACTGATCACCTCGTGATAGGAGGCATTACGCATCGAACGCTATCGGTGTAGAACTCTAATGGACCCATCACATGCCATGCCGTGGTGGCGCAATTGCTTAGCGCAATTCCGAGATCTAAAACGGAAGGTTGTGGGTTCTCGTCAATCCACAGCAAGTTCATGTTGCGATTAATAATGCTACGTCCGCGCTGTCATCAATTTCTTCACAATAATGTATTTATTTCTTTTTAATTGGCAGTAATCACAAGGGTGGTTTAAGTTAGCTCCATTTCTCACATATGCTTTATAAATTATTTCGAGTTGCTTGTGTATCAGAATGATTGATCACTCGGATATGGACGGAATTACGCTCTGAACGCTTTAGGGTGTTGTGTAGAAACTTGAATGGACCCATCACATCCCGTTGTGGCGCAATTGATTAGCGCAGCGAGATCTAAACGGAACGGTGGGGTTCTGTACCATCTCCACAGCAAGTTCATTTTTTGCGATTAATAATGCTACGTCGGCGTTGTCATCAATTTCTCACATATATGTATTTATTCTTCATGGCAGTAATTAACAAGAGGTTTAAGTAGCTCAAATTTCTCAAATATGCTTATAAATATTTCCGAGTTGCTTGGGATCAGAATGCTGATAACCTCGTTGATATGGACGGCAATACGCCTCGAACGCTATGGTTGTAGAAACTCTAATGGACCCCATCAACATTGCCGTGGTGCGAGACGCAATTGATTAGCGCACCGAGATCTAAACGGAAGGTTGTGGGTTTAGTCCATACACAGCAAGTTCGTTTGCGATTAATAATGCTCTGTCCACGCTGTAATCAATTTATATATAGATATTATTATATATTATATTTTATATATATATATATTATATTATATATATATATTTTCTCATCCTTAAAAAAATGTTTTTTCAGACAGGCGTCAATCAAACCAAAAAAACTGAGCGCGTGTTAATAACAAGCAAATCATAGCTGTAACACAAATTTCAAGCACAACATTCAAGCTAATTATAGAGGTTCACAGTTGAGTGAAATAGATAAAACGTGGAGAGAAGCATTCCATCCTTCCAGCAAATCATACGATATTAGGACAAACTCCAACAATGAGTAACCCAGCTACATCCCTACATCTTCAATTGTAAAGAGCCCCAGCGATACTTAAACTACCACACGTAAATGTTAAATCCACACAAAGGACACACTTAACAAAGCTGCAAATGACAACTATGCAAACATTAGAAATGACAGTAAGGAGGCATTAAAGGGAAGGACGCCAAGAAAAGAATTCCCGAAATTTTGGTGGAAAAAATTCATAACGAAATTTAGGATCCAGAGGATGAACCAAAACGATTCACTTTACCACAAAAGGTACTTGGTATTGAGGCTGACGATCATTAAAGCTTAGTTAACGCCAGGCTTAAGGACACACCAAATAAAAATCAATGTCACGTATACTGGAATCACGAATATTACAAGTACGTACCCAACAGCATGAAACCAGCATTTGAACTAATTATCAACTTACCACCAATAATGTAAACTCCACGTGCACGCCGGCTTGAGCCACTAAAACCAGATTGACGCCTTAAGTTAAAAACGAAAAAATTGACCTTCTAGATTTGAAATTGTGCATCTGTAAAACACTCATCATTGAGAGATGACCAAATAGAAATATAAGGATTAAAACCATACGTAGGCCAAATGGACATGAAAAACCACGGACCCCACAAATACAAGGTTTCAAGAAAAAATACCACAAAACTCAACATGCCATAACAAACAAATTACCAAAATCAAAAATGAATAAGGAATCTGAAAGACGCTGACGATCTAGAGGTTCATCCACCCCAAAAGGTTTGCAAGACCAAATCAGAAACATAATGGGAAAAAACGATTTAAAAAACCTAGATGACAAACAAAATTGATCAGGCTTACCGCCAAAGAATCAAGCATACAAAAAGGGACGCCGGCCACAATACATTCAGGGAGCCAAACGCCACGAATGCACTTTCCCCAGGCCTACGATACCCAGTTCTTAATGATTAACAAATTGCACCAATAACTTAAAATTAGCATCGCTCATATGAACCTGTTAGCGACTTATGATAAAAATTATTAACTATTTGATAGCTGAACATATAAAACTCGAACGATGAAGATAAAACTCACTCAGCACTTCAACTACGGACTCTACCTAGCTCTAACCCATATCTATGGGTGCTCTAGCTGTCTTATATGTATAGGAAGTAGCAAACTCATTTAACTGCCCAAAAGCATCAGGACAATATCATACGACAAAGGACATCCATTTGGCTTACCACTGAGCCCCACCCTTCTTAACAAGAGGGGGGTTAGTCAGTAGACACACGTAACTGTTTGTGCAGAAAGTTACAGAACTATTACAATTAACGAAAATGTAATACTTGGACGTTACGGCGACAAAACATCCAAACCGGTCCGCCACCTCCGTACTGAAACCCTATACTCACTCTCCGTCAGTTGATTCTGAACAAAACTCTGGATACGCGAGTAACCCGGAAGTGTTTGAGGCGAACGCTTGAAACCGGGAATCCAATACGCAAAACCACAGACGCGTGCGTGCCATTTGATTTCAGAATTATGACGGCCGATATATAATTCACACAACTCACCAATCTAATATACTTGCAACACAAACCGCACTCAACCCCCGCTGAGTATGAGTACTGAACACGAATATCAAATACACAAAGCACCTACAAAACAAGCTCACCAATGTACCAACGAAACATTATTCTCTTCGCACAGTGTTTTCTGATACAAATTCTGAACAATTCTGGCTACGCCCGTAACCGGACGCGTGTTTGTACGAGACGCATGACGGCCTGTAATCCAATACGCAATCACAGGGCCTCGTACGTGCCACTTTGTTTTCAGAAATTATGACGGCGATTATAATTCACACAATCTCCCCAATATGATAGCACTTGCCACAACACGCTCAGACCCCCCTCGGCCCTTTATGGCCAGACTACGTAACTCGAATTTTGACTTTTTGAGATAAGTTATTTCTTTCTTGGCAATTTGGGGGCGCTGCTTTCATTTCATAAAATTTAATATGCCCAGAAATGTCTTCCATCTGAGATATCACATCCTAACTCGGGTGCGTTTTTGCCATTCGTACGGTATTTCTTCGGCAAAACTGCGTATCTCGTACGTGGTAACTTCCTCTCAAAAACTCAGCCGTATTAATTTCATGGCAAAACTAACGTAACTCTGAATAACGTATTTTTGCCATAAAAAACTTTTTATGAATGCCAGTGTTTTTGCTAAACACATCAATAGGCACTACAAGAGGGTAAGGTCAAACTAAAAAAGGAAGATCAAACTACATGTTGCAAACATGGTCAGAATTATATTTCTATTTGTAAAATTATTGTTGTGTCTATTCATTGAAATATACATGTGTATTTTGACCCAACTGCTCTGCCCTAAATTTTTATGGCAAAACTACGTAACTTGACAAATTGTGTTTGTAAATTCTGAATGTTTAATCATTACCACTCCAAAATTGATGGATATACAGATAATGATATCTAATAAATATATGACTACTTTTTATGTATACGAAAATGCAAATGGGCAACTTTAAAGGTAAATCTCTCAAAACGCCGAATTTTTGAGATACGTAGGTTGCCATAAAAGGGCCGCAAATGTCATCTACATTTTACTGTTAACCTTATTACCAATACCACCTTATGCATAAATTGTGCCAAATTAGGTTTTTAACTTATTAAGTCTTTAAGCATTTTGCTGCCCCCCTGGTTGATGAGTACTGAAATCAGTGGTTGACATGACAAAGTCAGTATTCCATGGTGTGGTGGAGTTGTTGGTTGTATGGGTGGGGGGTATCAGGTATTGAATGGATACAGGATCCAATGGTTGGGTGATGGGTGATGGAGCCAGTGGTTGATGGAATCGTGGCGTCAGCAGGGGATTCAGTTTGTTTGCATTAGTAGGCCAGCGTGCATTTAATTTGGAGAGGCCTTTGCCGTAAATTTTGGTTGTTGTTTTTCCTTTTTTTTTTACTGAGTAGATTTTGCATTTTTTAGACCAAAACAGATGATAGAAAAACGTTTCAATTTTTATAAGAATCATATTTTTTTTGTTTTATAAACTAATAATGGACAATATTAATATGTTTTGCACGGTCTTGACTTGGCCATTTAGCCCATTTGAGCAATTTTCTTTCTGGGGAACCCTTTTCATTTCTTTTTTTTTAAATTAAAATAAAAAGTGCATTTTTTGATTAGGTTTTTTGGACAACCTACTGAAACAAACTTGATTTTTTTGTTGGCCTACAATGAACAAAATCACTGGCTATAGGCCTATTTCCCTAACATTCCTTTTGGAAAAAGACTACATAACCTGACGATCAACCTGCAAAAAAGGTGGTAGTCATTATTTTTCCTTGTTAGATCTAGGGGCAAGTTCTCCCTAAAAACAAGACGGGTCCGCTCCGTGATTTTGAAAAAGTGGAAAAATGCATTTAGGGACCTTAGGTGATATGGGATTTCACTTATAGTAGGGGAATCCATTGGTGGCATATTGAGGAAACCCTACTCCAAGATTCACTAAAAGGTTTGAGAAGTGTTTCTGGACAATGTCAATTGTGCTGATTCCGAGATGCACCATGCAAATTTGTCAGTTGGTGGGATGGAGTTTAAGGGCATTCCCCGTTTTGGGTTCCTTAATTTATTTAAATATAGCTTTATGAAAACCATGTCAAGATCTAACTAATTTAACTAAAGGGTTTTTAGAAGTGCTTTTATGTCAATTTGAGGGTGCTGATTTTAAAAAGACACTTACAAAATTCAACACATTGATGAAAAATGGGGTTTTTAAAGGGGAATTACCAGTTTCCTTATTTTTTTTAAATATAGCGTTATCACACCATGCGCATTCACTTATTTGACTGAAAGGTTTAATAAGTGTTTTTGGACAATTCGCGGGTGCTGATTCCAAATAGTGACCACGCAAATTTTCAAGTTGGTGGAAAGTTGATTTTAAAGGGGCATTACCCAGATTCTCTTATTTTTTGAAATAATAGCTTTATGAAACCATGTGCAATATTCACTAATTTGACTAAAGGTTTAAAGTTTTTTACAAAATATTCAAATTTGTTGGATCCTATTAAAAAGGGACGCATCGCTTTTTCATGCACCCCATTTCTGAAGAAAATTGTATATCCCCTCGGAAAAAAACTACACTCACTTCCAGACTTCATTATCTGTTTACGTTTGTAAATTTAAAACCATAATTATTTACGACAGGGGAATAAGGGTTACATTGTTCAACGAACTTATCTTTTCAGCCTTTAGAGAACATTCACTACAATCATAATAATTATTCTTGTTTAGTTAATATTATAAATGCATTATTATTTTTTATATCAGTTTTAATGATCTTTAGTGATAAGGATATGATACAAACAGCGACGTAACCAGCGGGGGAGGGGCACCCAGTTAGAATTCTTCCCATTTCTGCCCCATGAAACAAGGGTAAGTACAGGTTCATTGGGGAATGTGTATTTGCCCCTCCCCCCAAAGCCATCACTAGTCCAGTCAAGCTGTGGTTTGACCTGGAAAAAAAATTGCAAACAAGAAACTTTGTGCTGTAATTACCTCCGAAGACCTCCCGAACAACTATAAAATAGAGAAAAAATGGAAGATTGGGGAAAAAATGTAATTTGCCATAACCCAAAATGGCCGTTTAAGTCCATTTTTCAAGTAATATTGGTTCTTCCTGCATGATAACTCAGATGTTTATTGTAAACTAACCCTTATCACAGGATATTCATATGATATGACAAATGTGAGATGATTTTTTAATATTTGGCTGAACGTAATCCATATTGGCGGCCATTTCTAAGAAGGCGGCCATTTTCCCCGCAAAATCAAAGTCACTATTTTTTTCTGTAATATATACACGGTTTATTTTTCTACTATAATGTCATTGCACATATTAATGGTTGGCTTGGATATCCTAATTTATTACGTTTATGTACATTGGCGTAATAATAATGCAAGATGGCTGAATTTCTAAAGATGCCATGCCATGTTTCAGGTCCACGCCAAAGCCAAATTAATATTTTTTACATCGGTTTTGTCCATGTATCCTGATATAGACATTTTAACTTATTATTAGAGAGCCATCTTCACTTCTTCTTGTATATGAAGGCAGCATGAAATGTTGTTGAGTTGTTGACCCAGCTCACTGTTTGATTGGTTGGGGTTTTGGAAGTCCTATATCCCCGGTGGGACTAAAGGTAGGGCATCATATCGATGCATATGCTGTTGAAGCGACCGACCCCTGTGCGAAACCTGTTTAATGTTGCCCAATCCTTATGTGTAAGGTTGCTACCAGGTGGAGTTCTGTCATAGGTTGTGGGTAGTAGAATTGGTCTCCCGGGATTGGTCTGGCCTTGTAGGTACCTAGCCAGCAGTGTTCCATGTCTGTAAGAAAGTTGATGGGGAGCTGGGAGTTAACAGAAAGGTCGAGCAGCGCGCAGTCTCTGTCTGCCGAGCTGGTGTGATTCTTTGGACAGTGAATATGCAGCAGGTGCCTGTCCAACAGACCCTTATTCGACCATTTATTGATTGATGTTCTTTTCCGAGCCCTGGCAGGTGAAATGCCGTGAAGCCTGAATAGAAACCTCGGATAATTGGTACAAAAGGCAGCCAGTGAATGGTTCTCATGGTCTCGTTGAGTATTGTGTCCATCTCCACGGGGGGGGGGGCAATCCCTATCTTTGAGATGACCTGCCATGTGGCTGTTTAAGACCCCCATTTTCATCATCGCTGTCACCCAAAGACCCCATATATTTTTGAAAATGTCACCATTTTCGGGTTGTATTTGTAATTGTCCCCCAAAACCCCCCTTTTTTGGGGCTGTTCGGCTGGCCTTCACACCCAAAGACCCCCCTTTTTTTTAGTTCCTCTGTCCCCGTGGGTCCAGCTTTCTTTGTGTGACAGCTGTTGCAAACCATGCTTGGTGGCATATTCAGCTCACTGTAGCCAGAACCAGTGCGGTGATGCTCGATGATGGGCATCACCCCATGAGAATCCTCAAGGATGTACAGAGGTTTTATTCCTCGAAATACCTTAGTTTGGTACAGAACTGACTCGAGATTGTGATGCCATAAGTAAAGCTGCTGACCAAGCTTCCACTCCAGATAAGTTGGCGTAGGATTGTAAGGCAGAGACGCTCCATTGAGTTGATTTGACCTGGGCGATAGCGGTGAACTTGGCTTCACTCAGCGTGGAATCGAAATCGCCAGGTCTTTAGAATGCTGCAAGTAGTGCCTATCTGCAGTAAGTGTACTTTGTTCTTCTACTTCAGTCCAGCTTCCGTCCGAGTGGAAGGAGGGGGGCAAGATCGTCGGCGGTGCCATATTGTCTAGATTGGAGGTAGATCGGTCTGATAACCTATACAAGTTGCCAACATTTGATGCCAGTACTGATTCCTTGTGGGACTCCGTTCCTCAACGAACGACAGAGTTGTTGGTTGATGGGTGGGGGTAGTCAGGTAAGGATGGATACAGGATCCAATGGGTTGGGTGGGGTTGGATGGAGCCAGTGGTGATGGTTAGTGGCGGCAGCAGGGGATTCAAGTTTGTTGCCAGTAATAGGCCACGTGCATTTAATTTCGAGCCATGTTGCCGTATTTTGTTGTTGTTTTTCTTTTTTTACTGAGTAGATTTGCATTTTTAGCAAAAAAGTGAGTAGAACGTTTCAATTTTATAAGTAAAATCAATATTTTTGTTTTATAAAATAATAATTGGACAATCAAGTAGGATGTGCAACTGTCTTTGCTTGCCATTTAGCCAATTGAGCAATTTCTGGGAAACCTTTGCAATTTCTTTTTTTTAAATTAAAAATAAAAAGGCATTTTTAGTTAGGTTTTTGGACTACTACTGGAAACTTGATTTTTTGTTTGCCGTAAACAATGAACAAAATTCAATGGTATAGGACTTATCCCTAAACATCCTTTTTGGAAAAAAGACTACAAACCTGACGATCACCGCAAAAAGGTGGTAGCATTATTTTTCGTGTTATATCTAGGGGCAAGTTCTCCCTAAAAAACAAAGACGGGTCCGCTCCGTGATTTTGAAAATGGAAAAAATGCAGTTACGGGACATTAGGGATAGTGGGATTATAACTATATAGTAGGGGATCCCATGGGGGCATATTGAGGGAAACATACTCAAGATACACTAAAAAGTTTGAAAGGTTTATGGACATTTCAACTCCCATGGTGATGATTCCGAATATGCCAATGCAAATTTGTCAGTTGTGTGGGAAGGGATTTTAAAGGGGCATACCCGAGTTTCTTATTTATTTAAATATAGCTTTATGAAACCATGGCAAAATCTTACTAATTAACTAAAGGGTTTGAAGGCTTTATGTCAATTTGAGGGTGCTGATTTCAAAAAGACACTTACAAAATTCAACACATTGATGAAAAATGGGGTTTTTAAAGGGAATTACCAGTTTCCTTATTTTTTTTAAATATAGCGTTATCACACCATGCGCATTCACTTATTTGACTGAAAGGTTTAATAAGTGTTTTTGGACAATTCGCGGGTGCTGATTCCAAATAGTGACCACGCAAATTTTCAAGTTGGTGGAAAGTTGATTTTAAAGGGGCATTACCCAGATTCTCTTATTTTTTGAAATAATAGCTTTATGAAACCATGTGCAATATTCACTAATTTGACTAAAGGTTTAAAGTTTTTTACAAAATATTTCAAATTTGTTGGATCCTATTAAAAGGGACGCATCGCTTTTTCATGCACCCCATTTCTGAAGAAAATTGTATATCCCCTCGGAAAAAAACTACACTCACTTCCAGACTTCATTATCTGTTTACGTTTGTAAATTTAAAACCATAATTATTTACGACAGGGGAATAAGGGTTACATTGTTCAACGAACTTATCTTTTCAGCCTTTAGAGAACATTCACTACAATCATAATAATTATTCTTGTTTAGTTAATATTATAAATGCATTATTATTTTTTATATCAGTTTTAATGATCTTTAGTGATAAGGATATGATACAAACAGCGACGTAACCAGCGGGGGAGGGGCACCCAGTTAGAATTCTTCCCATTTCTGCCCCATGAAACAAGGGTAAGTACAGGTTCATTGGGGAATGTGTATTTGCCCCTCCCCCAAAGCCATCACTAGTCCAGTCAAGCTGTGGTTTGACCTGGAAAAAAAATTGCAAACAAGAAACTTTGTGCTGTAATTACCTCCGAAGACCTCCCGAACAACTATAAAATAGAGAAAAAATGGGAAGATTGGGGAAAAAATGTAATTTGCCATAACCCAAAATGGCCGTTTTAAGTCCATTTTTCAAGTAATATTGGTTCTTCCTGCATGATAACTCAGATGTTTATTGTAAACGTACCATATCACAGATTATTTCATTGGAATATGACAAATGTGAGATGATTTTTGTTATATTTGGCTGACGTTAATACAATATGGCGGCCATTTCTAAGATGCGGCCATTTTCCACGCCAAAATTCAAAACAGTCAATATTTTTTTTCTGTAACTTATATACTGTTTTTTTTTCTACTAATATTATCATTGCACATATTAGGTGGTTGGATATCCTGAAATTTTTACGGTAGACATTGGAGTAATAATAATGCAAGATGGCGGTAATTCTAAAGATGCCTGCCATTTTCCCGCAAAGCCAAAGTTAAATTTTTTAACATCGGTTTGTAATGTAATCTGATATAGCCATTTAAACTAATTATTAAGAGAGCCACGTCTTCTTCTTACATATGAGGCAGCAGGTAAATGTGTTGAAGTTAGTTTGGAACCAGCTCACTGTTGATGGTTGGGGTTTGAGAGTCTATATCCAACGGGGGACGAAAGGTAGGGCATCATATCGATGTATTGCTGTTGAAACGACCTTTACCCCGGTGCGAAACCTGTTTAAGGTGACCATCCTTATGTGGACAGATTGTACCAGGTGGGAGTTCTGTCATAGGGTGGTAGTGAATTGTCTCCCGGGATTGGTTGGCTGGGAGGGTCCAGCCAAGCAGTATTCCAAGTCTGTTAGATGTTGAATGGGGAGTGGAGAGAACAAAAAGGTCGACGAGAGCGCACGCAGTCTCTGTCTGCCGAGCTGGTGTAATTCTTTGACAGGAAAATATTGCAGCAGGTGCTGTCCAACAGACCTTATCGACCAGTTTATGTATATGATGTTCTGTCCGAGCCTGCAGGTGAAATGCTAAGCATGCTAAGAAACTCGGATAGATTGGGACAAAGGCAGCAGTAATGGTTCTCATGGTCTCGTGAGGAGGGGGGAAAGAGAACTTTTATCCATCTTTCAGTTTTCCATCCCCGCGATTAGCCTCTGTTACCCTCCTCTCTCATCCCGGCAACCTCGAACCTCCTCCCCTCGCATTCCTCACCCATCCCTTATACCTCCTCGCTCCTCCCCCCTCTTCCGACCTTACTCCCCCTCCCCCAGCTTTTTTCTCCTTTACATTCTCCGACTCCATTTATAACGCGAGACCTATCGTTCCTTTCTCATCCCTCCCTCTCTTCCCTTCCCATCCATCTCTCTTCTCCTTCCCTCTTATTTCTAGCTTCTTCTCCCTCTCCTTCTCCGGGGGGGGGGGGCAATCCTATCTTTGAGATGCGCGAATGTAAGGCTGTTAAGACCCCCATTTTAAGCATCGCTGTCCACCCCAAAGACACCATATATTTGGAAAGGTCCCCCCACCCAAAAAAACCCCCCCAGTGTTCGGGGTGTCAATTTGTAAATTTGTCCCCCAAAAAACCTATTTGGGGCATTTTCGCGTCCTTCCCCAAAAGACCCCCTTTTTTGTCCTCTGTCCCACTGTGGTCCACGTCTTTGTGTCCAGCTGTTGCCCACATGCTGGGATGGGCATATTCAGCATACGGGAGACAAAAGAAAGACTCAAGGGAGGGGAGGAGGAGAGTGAGGGAGAGAAAACAAGGGGATCCAGACAACGGGGGTTTACAGGAGGTTATTCCTCGAAAATACCTTAAGTTGTACATACTGACTCGAGATGCTGCCGGATAAGGAAGCTGCTGACCAAGCTTCACTCCCAGATAAGTTGGCGTGGGATTGTAAGGCAGAGACGCTCCATTGAGGTGATTTGACCTGGCGATAGCGCGTGGACTTGGCTTCATCAGCTGAATCGCCACGGTCTGATATGCTGCAAGTAGTGCCAATCTGCAGTAAGCGTGCTTTCTACTTCAGTCCAGCTTCGGTCCGAGTGAAGAAGGGCAAGATCGAAGGCGTAGCCATTTGTCTAGATTTGAGGTAGAGCGCTGACTACACATATAACATTGAACAACATGGGAGCCAGTACTGATCCGTGGGACTCCGTTCCTCAAACTGACGCAGTCGACTGCTCTACTCATCACTGGTCTTAAGAAGAGGCACGGTTTGCAAAGCATATTAAATATGGATTGTACAAGTTGACGATCCGGGATGGTCTTAGAAGCTTGGAATGTCAGCCCTGGTGCCACACCCGGTATCATATGCGGCAGTAAGGTCCCCCAAGTTGACGCCTGCCTTACGACGCCTTTTCAAAGATCTCCTCAATATCATTTGTGAGTTTTACGATCTGATGGACAGTGCTCGGCCACGGGCGAAATCCTGCTTGTTCGTCAGTTAGATGGGAGTCGCGATGGGCTCCAGCGGGCCAGGATCGCCTCTCAAGGAGTTTGACGGAAACACACAGTAGTGATATTGGGCGGTAGTTTTTTGTCTTTTTTTTTTTTTTTAGGGTTGTACAACAGAATTTTTTGGTAGGGAGAGTGCGATGATGGTACCCTCCTCCAGATCTTGGGTAAGGACTGGGTGGTAAGGCAACATGTGAGAATTCAAAGACATCGTGGGCCGCAGGGGGACATCACAAACTCCGCTGGTATATTATCAGGACCCTGGGCTTTTCCACTCTTTAGTTGGCTAATAACAGAGGTAGACTCATCTTGTGAGAAGGGTGTTGAAAGTGACCCGTACACGCCGGGGGCTCCCCGACGAAGTTGGTGTCTTTTTTGACAGAAGCGCGTTGTATCCTTATTAATATCCTTGAAACGACCATTGCGAGGAGTTGATCGGCTATGAGTTTGCAGACACAGGGCATTTGAGATATCATTTGTGCTCCAGTAGCTAACGATGGGAGACATGGCCATGGGGAAATGATTCTATCAGTAATTAATGAAATTGGATATAAAATCATGCGTTAAAACTTTCATATTTATTATGAAGGCTTGATTTTCTAACATATGCCAAAATGTATGTGTATCAGGTCCGCTGTCATATAATACAGTGTCAGTGTGACTGAGTGTCCTACCACCCATCGTCTATTTTGTTCTCCATGCGTGCGTATGATCATTGGTTTCAGCTATGTATCGCAAATGGCCTCGTATTACGGTCACGGTTTATTCCGTACATGTGCCTATGGTAGCTAGGCCAATATAAAGGGAGACGCTCAGTTTCTTTACACAGGGGAAAGGTAACCTTGGCCAATAGTATAAAAAGGGATCAGGACACCTCGCGAAATAAAGACATGCAGATATCAGTATATTGGAAATGGTACCATTAATACTTTAACATTTCTATTTATAATGAAGGCTTGATGATATAATATTGCCGAAATGTTCTGCTTTTAAAGTGTTCCAAAGCCATGGTAGCATTAGCAAGAAAATATGTTTTCATACGGTCCGGAACCTAACGGCCATATCATCAGTTGCACTATTTACAGTACATGATAATTTCTTTAAGTGCAAGCATGTTAAATATTTATTTTTAGTCCAAAACTTTTTTTCGTGTGATTTTAAATCCCACAGTAGTTCTTCTTCTTGTGTCTGACGAGCAAAGCACGGCAACAGAATACCGCCACCAATATTCGGTTTATAAAAACGGATTGGGTTTTGTTTGTTTGATTATATTAGTCGTATTTCAGCACTATGGACGTTACTGTTCACATCAAACAGGTATCAAAATTACGCCAATAAGAAAGTTCAAATGATATCAGAACAATGTTAAAATAAAATCAGTATTTAGACCTGCGCTAAAATTCTTGTGGAGTGGTCCTTTTTACAAACAGTTGATGTTTGAAACGTAGTTTTGGAAAATGTACATGTTACACGGATTCAGTCAATTTAGCATCAATATACGAATATAGACCAGATATTCCTTTTTTTTAATAAATTCATAAAAACATGATTTTTGGCGGGAATTGGCGCCATTTTCAAACATTACCGCCAATTTATATGGTTAATGCTAGTCATGGTGTGATATTCCCAAAATAAGTGTCTAGTGCCCTATTTATTATGAAATATATAAGTCTGGCGGCCATTTTGGTATATGCAAATATCCATTTTTCCCAAGCATCCATTTTTCTATTTTAATAGGTTAATGTGGAAGGTTCTCAGAGATGTTTCCAACAATAATCATTCTGTCTAATTTTTGCCAGGTATAGCTATTATTTTTGCTAGACGCATAACCCCCGCGCCCCGCCGCAAGTGCTGTAGCCGGCTAAAACTAACACGGGGATCAGTCTGCTCATTCAAGTCCACGGTAAGGGTATTTAGCCGGCTGAACTATGTTTTTCGTTTGTAGACTTATGGACCATCTTTTTCAAAGTTCAGGAGGGGACAATTGATATTAATTATTAAAGACAATATACAGATGTTGATCTAAAAAGGAATTTTATTATGGGAATAACAGCCAATTTTTGGAAAAATAAAGATTTGATGGCGTAACGTCATTGGATTGGTTTATTATTTTGCTTCGGGGGACCCATTTCAGGTAAAAATGACGGACGTATCCATACATTGGAAAAAAACAACCGATTATCGTCATCGTACGGTCGGTTTGACTCTGTAGGGAAAAGGTAAATTTTGTATTGTTTAGACATAATACACGGTGTCTTTTGGAAAAAAAATAAGAGCAATTTGGTCAGAGAGGGTCATGTACAGGCCTTGATTTGGACATGTCGGATTTATATATATCGGTCGCCCCGAAGAGCAAACTGAATCTGATACCTGACACGTGACCTGGTACCTGACACGTGACCCAAACTATTCATCTCGTACCGTTTATAACTACATACGGCAAAGCAGCAAGCATTCTGTATCTCTGTTGTCACAGCGTAATCGATCAAGGATGTGAGACTATAATGTGGTTCTGTACAGGAGGTAGGACACGATCTGCTCGATTGGGCATTGGGGATTTCCAAGCGGTAATTTGTGAAACTGCTACATGCATTTACTATGGCAGTCTCGGTCCCAGTTACATTAAAAATAGGCTCTTAAACCTTTGTTCAAAAGATCTTAGTAATATCATGATAAATTAAGAAAAAAATATGAAGTTTCACATCAATCATGCTTCTGTAAATTACCTGTGCATAACTCAAAACTCCAGCAACTTCCCCTGCAAAAGTAATTCTCTAGCAAACATTATCCCTTGACAAACGCGCCATGGCTACAGAGCATGCGCTATGTAGCCATGCGCACCGATACACTCTAATATCAAAACAGCCCTATTCTAAATTATAACACCCAAAAAACATTGCAGTCTGGATTGACTGGCCTAAACCTGCTTGGGTCTTTATGGATTGACCAAATGTATGATATATTCATACAGAAACACTTGTATAATGCTAGTCATTGGTGATATTTCCCAAATTAAGTTGTTATGTGCCTTATTATTGAAATATATGAAGTCTGGCGGCATTTTGGTATCATGCAAATTTCCATTTTTCCAAGCAATCCATTTTTTTTTTACTTTTTTAATATGTTAACACTTAAGTGACCAAGGGGGGGGGGGGGTTCATAGGGACCCCCAAAAATTATTTTCGCGCTGGCCCTTTCGCGTGGGAGTTTTGCGGCGAAATTTTAAATGCGCTTCTTTCTTACCAAAATAATTAAAATCGGCCAAGCCGTTAATGAGTAATTAGTGGTGGCTCCATGGAAAACCACCCCCCCCCGTTGGGCAACTACGGAAGTCATTTGAGCATTTTTTAAAAGTAGAATAAGAAAAAACCGAGACCCAAAGCAATTTTTTTTTTGCTGAGTATAAGTTCACACATAATGTAAGTAAACAAAATTAGTAACATTAAAACTAATTAACCCTTTATGTGCTGAAAACAAAACAATTCATCAGGTACGTTGCCAAAACCGTTACTGTACAAATCTATGCGGAAAATGACCGGTTATTTTGCAACACTGTAACAAATACAGGTTCCCTAAAACTGCTGGTTTTTTTGGTGTTTTAACTATAAGTAATTTGGGTCTTCTAGAATAGAGATCAACAGTAAAAATAAGTTTTCAACATTTTTGCTGTAAAGCGCAATGCCTCCTTTGAATTTTCCGTCTTTTTGCCCAATATTCGCGTAACGTTGTTTGTGAAAACCAATTGTGACAATATGACCCTAATTGCCCCAAAAATAACAAATCTCATTTTTTATTGCTTGATTGGGGGTTGGTTGTCTTATGATCCCTCACCTGTGGTATAAATTTCGTGCAAAAATTCCTCGGGGAAAGTGGTTTTCCTAGGGGGGGTCCCAAAGAGGCACCCCCCCCCCCTTGGGCACCAACGGGAGTGAAAACCCCTCAGTCACTTAAGGGTAATGTGGAGGTTCTCAGAGATGTTTCCAACAATAATCATTTCTGTTCTAATTTTTCCAGGTATAGCATTATTTTTGCTAGATTGACTGGCTAACCTGCTTGGGCTCTTTTTGGATGACCAACATGGCGTCAGTGCCTCAATTACGAAGCCCGGGTTTCCAATCCGCGGTTCAGCAATCTACGTACTTTTCAATGTACCGCGTAGCGCTTCTTGTATGAGAAGAGTTTCCTAATTTTATTTTAAAGGAAAACGTTTTTAATTTTAATGTTAAAAGTAAGCGCGATAGTCTTTAATACAGGCCAGAACTTGACTAACCACCGATCATCTTTCGATTGGTGTGAAAGACTAAACCTGGCTTGTGGCAAAACGATAGCGTAAGAAATAAACACGGCGGCTTCGTTAACTCGTCTACTGCTTCGAAGGTTAAGCATAAAAACCGTTGTTTTCTTCCCAGGAACTCAATGTGACCATGAAAACCATCTGGTAAAAAGTCATATGATATTGATATGTCATTAATAATGTGCCGATGGATTCATACCAATAAATCCCTTTAAACAAACTTATGTAGGCTGCCTAGTAGCGCTCGCATAGGACGTTTCGGTAATTTTGTCAGTACCTTGATGAAAATCCACCATTGGATTTGTCCATGCTTTCTTACAACAAGGCTGGGTTCTTGCTCTATGGTAACCCAGAAGAAACAGAAACTACCAAGTTGAAAGGCGAGTCCAAAATGCAGCTGCCCGTGCGGCCTTAAAATATGTTGCCAAGAAGAACACTAACATAATCACTAACTGCATTGGCTTCCAATTAAACAGACAACGCATTTATAGATTCTGCTTCTAACTATGAAGGACATGTGTGGCATTTCCCTTTATATACCATTTGAGCCCACCAGCTGTATTTTAGCCACGAGTTTATTGAGATCATCTTCTTGTTCTTCTGGTTGCACGCTTAGTACCATCAATCAACCAAAGCTCTATGATTATAGAATCGTTTGATAGCAGCAGCACATTGTGGGATAAGCGCCCTTACACTATCTGCATTAGCTTAATCAATAACTTGTTCAAGTCACATCTCAAGACATCCTTTTTACACAACCATTTTGGCACCGGATACGTATCCCAATTTATATTTTACCAGGCAGTTCAATCATAATAATGATATGTGAATTTCTTGTCTTTCTTATTCTTTATCTTTCTCCATTCGGGTGTCCGAAAGATCCAAGATTTCAACAATTTCGCTGATTTTTCCTTGCATCTTTCCATATCACTCTTGCAAAAAAGACTTCAAAAATTACGTCTTCCACTTGAGGACACTTTGTTATTTTCCATCTCCAACCATACGCAATCTGGGTGTCATTTTGACCAGCATATGACAATGTCTGAACATATCACCATCTTTGTTAGCTCCATAAAATCCGTAACATCTATCGCTTTTCATAGACTTTGATACTTGCCATCATATCGCTAGTAGAGCCTTGTGTTATCCAAATTGGTTATGGCAATGTACTTTTGAATCGAATTACTAAAAAAGATCTAAAGCGTATTCAAAGCTTCAGAAGAAGGGTGCTAGTCCTGTCTTGTACCAGCTATAAATGTGCCAATGACCAATGAACTACTTGGATCGATACACTGGGCTGCCCATATCTGAAACGCATAACTTTAAACGGTTTTCCTATTTTTTAAATATCTACAGGACTCTCTCTCCCATACATTGACTCTTGTCTCAAAAATTATGCCCAGGCCAACTCCCAGTCTACACCTGCAGTACGCACCATTCAACTTTGACCAGTCCAATGGCCAAGAAGCGCGCTGGAGAGAGCAGCTTTCCATTGCTGCACCTAAACTGTATAATGCTCTTCCAAAATCATCAAAAACAGCTCTAGCTTTACTACATTCAAAATCCAAGCTCAAAACGCATTTATATCCTTATTGATTGCTCTCAGACTTGTTTTAAAACTTGCATGTACTCATAGTCTTTTCTCTCTCTGTTGCTATTCTTTTCTCTCATTGCGCTTTGTATCCAGTGGAAAAGGCACATTATAAAATATGTGTGTTATGTAGGTTATGCTTCAGTTCAAATGTATCCCCCTATTTTTTAGTATGGAGGCAATCGATATGAAATTTCTACTTAAATTATTCTCTTAAGTATTGTTGGCCAATTGATTTATACATAGTTTTGTTTTCATATTAGAAATTTATGCCCATTGAATTTGTATCTGTCGTTTGATTAAATTGATAATAATATTATTACTCCTTTTTAAATAGGACGTGCCTAGAGGCCTCGCATTATGCACTATACAAGATTGTTATTTTACTTATATATAATTACAGCACAAATTTTATGAAATTCACGCTTTTGACTACTAATTTTGTTTACTGACGGCTTTTAGGCCAATGAGAAGATGGAATGTACTAATATTGCTCTGTTTTGGTCCAATCTTAAACGAATTTTGATATTGGATACAAGCCACTTATACTGTGCAACATCGGGTACCATGATTGATTATTATTCTTACCAAACCCTGTGCATGCACCTGAGTTAAGCATGTTTTGGCAACTCCTTTTTTGAAGAATATGATTACTCTTTGGGTACGAATCAGCGTATAAAGCATATTTTTGGTGCTTTAACAACACTAGTTATAATAGTAAATTGCGCTGGCATTCGCAATACTTTTCGCATATAACCTAATACACATAACTAATAATAATAATGGATATGATCGTAACCACAAACAAGGGACCAGTACATTTATACATTTATGCAAAAACTGGTAAGAGAAGTACTTGGCTTCCATTTGTTTTCCATGTTGTTACAGCCTTTTCACAGTATACCTATACTTGTGCAATAGTGTTTGGTCAGACCATTAGACCATATCTCTCGAATTAGACTAACAATCATACTCTTTGGAACCCCCTCCCACATTTTGGAAAATTTCATTATCTTTTGTTATGAAACAAAATTAACACAAGCCAATTTTAATATGCGTGACATCATAGTGACGTTAATGACATGTTTGGCCTTTGGGTACCCCGATACTGAAAATGTGGGGGGTGGTCCTTAACAGCCTTACCTCTAAAGATGGTAGTGCCCTCCATGGTGAGTCATCTACATTTAGTCTTTGGCATGTTCGATCATGTTTATTGTCGCTGTTTGTTTTGCTGTTTCCTTTTATATTAATAATATGAATCCCTATATTTTGCATATGCTCATTGGTCATCAATCAATTTTTTTCCACGGCCGGATTGGACTACCCAGTCCGCCTCTGCAGCCATTTTGGAAAATACCACCCCCTAAGCTAAAAAATCATTCTTAGAAGATAGCCCACCGTTTGCCAAATTTCATGCTTTTATCACCAGGTGCACAATTCATGCACATATCCTGCTCTACTATCTGTGTATTAGTGGACTTGAATGTCTATGAAAGATAAACACCGCGCCCAGTAGTAGTATGGTTTCCTGTGTTATTTAATTAATGGATTTTTTGCTACTTTGATTTTTTTTGTCTTTTAGTCCCTTTTAGGCAAGAACACACATTTGGTTGTTCCCATTTTTTTCGACCAGCCGTTCGGCAGCCACTGGATTTCAAAATGCTCTATTTTCAACATATTTTCCCTCATATCTCCGCTTGTGGGTGACATAGAAACGTAAAATTGGTCTCTATACACATGTTTGTGATATAAGGTTTCTATTAAAAAAAATTAAGTTGCAGCTATGAATTCCCAAATGCCACATGTTCAATATACTTTAGCCTTATTTTGACTTTCAGATCAAAAAAAGTCAGCGATAAAAACACTGCGGGAATACCCATGTTTGTGATACTAAGGTTCGAAAGCAAACCTTATTTAAGTTGCAGCTAATTTGTTTGGCGGCCATCTTGAATCAAAATGGCAGGCCATGTTGATATACTTCAGCCTGATCTTGGACTTTGGAATAAACATATAGACGCTAAAAAAGGTGGCAAGACCCATGTTTGTGATACGGAGGTACATAAAAATAAAATTCGTTTGGCGGAATGGCGGCATCTTGAATTGAAAATGAGTACGGACATTGTGGTGAAATTCACTTTGGCCATCAGCCGTTGGGGGACAAGACGGTTCAGAACTTGTATTAGTATTGACAGAAAACGATAATTAAGTCGAAGCCATGCAATTATATGTTTAATGAAATATAATTGTGTAATAATTACTAGGAAATGTTGAATAATTTGAAGAAACAATTGCCCCTTGGTTTGAAAAAGCCAGCAAAACTAAGGAACTGATGGAAATTCTGCTGGAAAATTCCAAAGGCGGCTATGATATGTGCTGTATATAGGCATTAACAAATATGGTCAGAAAATATAACTAAGTTGAAAGCCATGCAATATCATGTCTTATTTGATAGATAATTGTAAATAATTAATTACAGACTTAAAACATTGAAGACAAAATTGTCCTTTGGTTAAAAAGCATTACATTATTGTAGTCCAATATGGCGGCTATCAAAACAAATTCCGGGGTCTAACCCTGTGTGGTGGTATCTTGACTTGTGGATAACATACTGGGCTTAAATGGCGTTACGGCCCAGGTTTGTGAAACGGGGGATTCACAATTTCCATCCACTTTCGTTGAACAGCGTTTGACTGCGATCAAAAAATGAACATTATTCTTTCCGTTGAGTTCAAAACTGAGATTTTTCCTGCCCAAAAAGGGCTGTTCCCTTGTTAATCCCCGCTGGTGGACCCTTACCATATTTTCTGCGCATCCTACCCGTTCAGTTCTCCTGTCACTCCCATGCACCCCTCACCTTCTTCTTTTCGTGTTTTTTCTTCTCTGCATTAGGCCTTTCGCGTTTCCAACGCCACATGGCTTCTCGCCAAAATCTCTCTTGTCTCTCCACATTTCTCACTTTTCTGCCTCTCTTTTTGGCCGTTTCTGTCCCCTCCCATCCCACACCTCTTTCCATGACCCCCGCCCTCTTCTCGCCCCTAGCCTATTAATTCTTATATTCTTTCTTCTGGTCTCCGCCCCGCCTCCACCGAAGCACTGAAGGGACATGACGAGAAGACAAGATGATAACATGACGAGATAAATGATGAGATAAATGACAAGATAGTCATGATGAGTGTAACGGACTGTAGTTTGCAAACATGACTGCATGATGACCGCGATGCGGGACATGATAGTTGCAAGATAGTGCACGATGACGCGATTGCGGACATGATAGTTGCAGATAAGTGCCAGATGACGTGATAGCGGACATGATAGTTGCAAGATAAGTGCACGATTGCCGCGATACCGGACATGATAGTTGCAAGATAAGTGCAAGATGACGAGAAAGCGGGACAGGCAAGATAAGTGCACGACTGCACACTGCAGCAGGATAGCGGACATGAGAGTTGCAACTAATTGCACGACGGACGCGGATAGCGGACATGATAGTTGCACATAAGTGCAAGATGACGAGAGAGCGGCCATGATAGTTGCAAGATAATTGCACGATGACGCGATAACGGGACATGAAAGTTGCAAGATAAGTGCACGATGCCGCGATAGCGGACAAGATAGTTGCAACATAAGTGCAAGATGACCGCGATATGGACCAGGATAGTTGCACATAAGTGACATATGTGGCAAGATGACGCGATTACGTGGCCATGATAGGGCAAGAGAAGTGCAATATGAACGCGGTAGCGGACATGATAGTTGCAAGATAAGTGCAAGATAAAGATAGCGGACATGATAGTTGCAAGATAAGTGCCACGATGACGTGATAGCGGACATGATAGTGCAACATAATGGCACGATGAGGCGATAGCGGACTCGATAGTTGCAAGATAATTGAACGATGACGCGATAGTGGACAGATAGTTGCAAGATAAGTCAAAGATGACGCGAGAGCGGACATGATAGTTGCAACGTAAGTGCAGTAAGTGATAGCGGAAATGATAGTTGCAAGATAAGTGCACGGTGACGCGATAGCGCACATGATAGTTGCAAGAAGAAGTGCAAGTGACGCGATAGCGGACATATAGTTGCAACATAAGTGCAAGATGAAGCGATAGTGGACATGATAGGTGCAACATAAGTGCAAGATGACGCGTACCGGACATGATAGGGCACGAAAGAAGACTTATCGGGTTTCTTACGGTGAAGCAGTATGACGACGCGGCTTCATTAGCGCTTTTTCGGTGCGCAATACCGCCCTTGTTATAAGAAGTTAGATAAAGAAGCTGGTGAATTTATTATCTCGAAGCCTATAGGGTAGGCCGCCCTATTTCGGCATGCCAGTTGCGGACAGATGTGTGTTTTTGAGCCATGTGGTTGCATTTCTTAAGTTCCCAAACTACATTTTAATCCATTAAAAAAAGACCGATACAAGTGCATTTAAATGGCTAACCTTGTAGGCCAGTCTAGTCTCGTGTCTTTCGAAATAGCGAGGATAAGTGTGGGGAGTCGGCCCCTTTTTAATAAAAAAAAAATGTTACTTATGATGTAGGTTAAATAGGGCATGGCCACTTCGGGAGGCCGCGGTCATGCATTTTGAACATTCACAAAAATCATTAATTTTTCCCTGTGGTGTTCATGTAACTATGTATTTTTGTGCTTGCAGGCTCACTGTCGTTTTCTACCGCAGCAGTAAACTGTCCGAAACTGGAAGGATTTTTGCGCATGGTCCAGTTTTCGGAAGCCCTCTATAAATACGGGGGGGGGGGCGGTGGTAGGACATTGCCAACCTGGAAAGGTTGTGTCAGATTTTATATTAGGCGCGATAGGTGCCTGAATAATAATTAAAGCATATTAAACGAACATTATTTGTTTAAATTATTTATTTATTTTGTTTATTTTTTATTTACTTGTTATTTATTTTTCGTTATGAATTTTATTATCTATGCATTTGTAAAAAGCACACAACGATGTTTTTTGTAAAAAACAAAATTAGTTCATTGTATGTTAGGTTGGAGATAATTAAAACTGAACTTTATTTGTTATTGTTTGTTTATTTATTTTTTGTTTGTTGTTTAGTTATTATTTTATTTTTTATTTATTTTTTGTTGATATTTTTATCTATTTGTAAAAAAGCAACCAGATTGTTTCTGTTGTTTATAACAATATTTCAGTTGATTGTGTTTTGTTGTTAGGTGGAGATTTTGTATAGCTAGTAGTATGGTATCAGACGTGAATCTTACTGGTTATATGGTCTAGTTTTATTGTCTCCCGGGTAGTATAATGACAGTTCAAATCCTGGAGGATTCAAACTACCAAAAATACCCCCCTCCCCCCCGATATGGACACCATATGGAATCCCTCATTCATTTCGATCATAATGATCCCCGATTCCCCGTATTCGTCGACCCTATTTTAAGATTTAAATAGAGTAAGAGAGAGAGAGAGAAAATAAAAAAATGGAAAGAAGAAAAGAAAAAGAAAGATAAAGAAAAAAAGAAAAAAAAACGCCTACACCCCTCATTCCACTCATTATTGGGGGCACTGTATTGGAAAGAGGTATATACGGGTATGTGCGGCCCATAAGAACCCCGCTCATTTCGCGTCTCTCCAGCAGTTCCCAAGACCCCAATAATCAGTTCTTAAGGTTCCTTTTCAGGATTTTTTTTGCCTCAGAAGCTGAATTTTAGCCAAATTTCAGCTCTCAAGCCTGCAAAATTGTCAAAATTTCAGTTCCCAGTTATCATATTTTCCGTAATATTACGTTCTTATGTCACTTACTTTAATTTGAAAAAAAAGTAGTACATATATATATATATATAATTTTAGCATCTGATTATCTGTAAAGTCATGTAGTGTAGTGTAGTGGATAAGGTTTAAGACTTGTAATCTTAAGGCCCTGTTTCGAATCTTTGTAAGGTACATTAAGTTTACTCAGATTAATTGGAGACATTAGAATATATACAATTACCATACAAAACAAAGTATATACTGGTTTAAATTTTTATTCATGTTTTCCCTTCGTTTTGCCTTTTTCCCTCAAAATTTTACAACCATGTGGTGAAGTATATACAACGTTTGTATAATGTCACAGCTAAACGTTGTTTTTTTTTACAGGTTTATTTTTAACAGTGCGTGTTCACCTTTGCATAATGTGTTTTAGTGATGAGCCGTAAATATATTGTTTACCCCCACCCCCTTGAAAATGTCTGCATGGTTCAAACGAAAAGGTAGAGGGATGAAGGCATATTGAAACTTATTGAATGAAGAAGTGCAGGAAAAAATAAAACGACAAATAAAAAAAGCGGAAAAAATCGACTTTCCACTGCTCCTCCCCCACCACGGTTCCTCTCTCCTGTTTTTTTTTGACATTAACGGCAATAAAAGCACCTTTTTTTGAAGAGGGCCCCAATTTTTCCAAAAAGTTGAGATTTTTACACGGTTGCATTGGTAAACTGAAAATGAGTTTTAATAATTATTTTGCCCTGTAACAAATAGGCGGGACTTGCGGGAAAAGTAATGTTCCTGACCATGCTGATCGAAAGAAAACACCTTTTAAACTAATTTTGAAAAACCCTGAACAGGAAGTTTTCTGGGAATTTCAATTGCTCCATTTCTTATGACATCTTCAATTTCATTGAAAAGGAAAATGTACAATTAAATGTTGCACGTGGCTCATAGACCCTCCATCGGGTCCACGGTGATGAAATGCTAAGCGACTAAATTACATTAGGACTCTTCAACCCATCCGTGGAACCTCCGAATCTGTAGGGAAAACGTCTAAATCTCCCCCGAGGTGGGGGAAGAGTAAGCCGCCATAAAACATAGTCAAAACAAACAAATGGTTCAGTATACTCGCACTTGTCATCTCGACGTGGTGTAGTGCGTAAGAGATTGTTTAGCCAGACCAATCAGTGCGACGGCTATTTTTGCGCAGGATTTTAAACGGGCCTGGGAACTGAGCGGCTCTTGACGACCACCTGGGGTTTGTCGCACGCGCACATTGTGGTTTAGCTCAGGGCAGATCTACCGGCACACACAAACAAGGAATTTCAGGTTGCAATTTTGTTGTAGTGTTTGGACTCTCAAATCCCGATCTCACGGTTATGTTTGTAATTTGACTTAGCTTTGTGATGAGGTATTTTATTGTAACTCTCTTAAAACATTAATGTATTAGTAGTGTTATGTATTATTATTATCAATCAAATCCGGAAACCATTATCAGATGTTATGTGTACATTATTATATTGGTTATAAATACTATACGCTACAAATTATTTTTTATTTGATGGTTGGCTCTATTGAATAAAATCCTTCCATTCTAAATTTATTCGCATTTCAAAACTCGAGCCTCATGCATCTTAAATGAAGACAATTTATATCATTCGTATCAAAAATCCTCAGATATCTATTACTACTAAAAAACAGTCTGTTGTCCGGCTATGCATTTCGTTTATGCTTTCACATATGGGTGATACCAAGGGGGCACACTATATCTATATGAATGGATTTGGGTGTTAGGCTCGCGCTTCCAAATCCAGGGGAATGGGTTGACAGAGACTGAAAAAATAGGGTCTTTGGGTAAGCAAGCAGCACAGTACCCAAAATGGGGTTTTCGAGTGACACATGGCAAATTTTTCCAAAAAATGGGGTCGTTGGGTGATATTGCCAACATTTCTAAAAATTAGGCGCTTTTTACTCATAACAATAGGGAGTGTTTGGGTGACAGTGGTAAAGTTTCAACAAATATGGGGTCTGTGTGTGAAGGGAGAGGGGGAGAATTTCCCATGACAAGGACTGGTTACCGGGCTCCTCCTTTCACTCCCCCATCTATATTCCGCCCTCCGCAGCGTGCTGACAAAGCCGTATCGTGCTAAACAAGAAAAAAAAAAAAAAAAAAAAAGAACTATGGTAAGGAGGGGGACAGGAAGGATTAAGAAACGAAAAGAAGGGGAAGAAAGAGGAAGTAGGATGATAAACAAATCGAAGTCCTCACCATGAGCTTAGCTCTGTCCTAGTTACATCTGTCTACAACCTCCATCAGTAGACGTCGAGGCAACACCTGAATCAACCCATCGGGAATTCCAACCAAACCTCACTTCTTCAGTGGAGCGACTTCAACAGCATAGTACCAATGGGGCTTACATGAAACTAACAAAGACGGGACAAGCTGTCGAAGAATGGTTAGACAATCAACAGCTACGTCTCCTCCATGACTGTAAGCTGCCGCCATCATTCATAGTGCCCGTTGGAAGAGAGGTTACAACCCTGATCTATCTATTGTTAGCAAAACATCTCTAACCTTTGTAGCAAGATTGTTTGGATCCTGTACAAACTCAACATCGACCAATCGATCCCCGTCAATGTTCAGTAAGACCAACAAAGTGCCTTTTAGCGCCGCTTTAACTACAGGAAAGCAAACTGGCAAGGATTCACTGATGACCTGGATCAGAACGTGGAGAGGATTGTGCCAAAACCCCAGAACTTGACAATTTGCCAACTAGTGACAAGGACGCGCGGAGAGTATATACCCAGAGGCTGTAGGCCCGGAATAATATCCCAAGACTTTCCAAGGCATGTGCTAGAAAAATATCAAGAGTATATCACCGTGTTTGAAGCTGATCCTTTTTCGGCTGAACAACTGCTAAAGGTGAGGAAGTTTCTGAGAGGATCTCCCAGGAAAAGATCAAAACTGGCACACTTTAATTGAATCAACGCTATGACCCATAACAGCAAGAAAGCATGGTTACCATCCGAAAGCTCCAAGGGAATCCAACAGAACCTCTCAGCAGCCAAATGTCACACCCAACCAAGTTGCCCATCACTGCTTTTAAATGGCAAGTGCAGCAAGAAAACCCAAGAAGATCAAACTAGACCATAAAATGTATAGTGGTGACCCTGGTTCACTCGCCCCTTCAACTGGACGAATTGGAATCCGGTTAGTGCTAAAAGGCAAACATGTTTTAGGAAAAGCAGTAGGCCTTGACAACATCTCTTACTGAGCAACTAAAAAATTCTGGCCCAGTAGCAAGGATGGCTCTTGAGCTCTACATTGTGCCTATTTCCCCACAGGTTCCAAAATAATAATAATAATAATAGATGGGATTTTATAAAGCGCCAATTCATCAAGATCACAGCGCTGTTGCATATTATTACGCATGCCGTCAGGAAATCGTCACAATCATTCGCTTCATCTAGGCCGCAGCTGGCCAATGCGCACAATCCTATCAGTAATTAAATTGTAATAGTCCCATAACAGCTACCCGAATATCGGGCTGGTCGGACGAAGCAAGTGAGGGTAGTGCCTTGCCCAAGTGCACAACACATTGGCCACAGCGGGGCTCGAACCCACAACTTTGGATCATGAGTCGGCAGTTCATATCCACTGGACCACAGTGCCCCTCTGCTCAATCGTATCGCCCTTGTGATAGACGAACACTCATACCAGAAACAAGCAGGTTTCCGGCCAGCCAAATCAACAACAAGCCAAGTACTCAACCTAACCAACCCAGGAGGATGGTTTCGAGAAAGGTATGGTAAACGGAGCTGTGGTCGTCGACAAAAGATTCTGGAGGAAAGCACATGTTATGGCACTCCTAAAGCATGGGAAGATCCATCTCAATCCCAAGAGCTACAGACCATACACTCCTTAGCCTTACCTACAAGCTATTTGAACGCCTCCTGCTCAATCGTATTCCACCTGTCATAGACGAACACCTCATAACCAGAACAAGCAGGTTTCCGGCAGGCAAATCAACAAAAGCCAAGTATCAACCTAAACTCAACACATTGAGGATGGTTTCGAGAAAGGTATGGTAACCGGAGCTGTGATCGTCGACATATCAGCAGCTATCGACACTGTTAATCACAGATGCCTACTCCATTAAATTCTGGAAATACCAAGGACTTTCGCTTGACTGAGCTTATCCGAGGATGCTGGCAAACAGGATGTCCTTTGTTCAGCTAGGAGCGAAGAAGAGCCGGATGGCGTAGGCTCAAGAATGTCTACCACAAGGGAGTGTGCTTGGAACCTGTCGTTTCAACAATATACCAACGACCAAACTAGGAGTGCAGGAAGGAAACTGGCGTTTTATATGCAGACGATCTTGGAATTAGCGCACAAGATGCGACTTCACAGTTGTTGAAGAGACTCTCCAAAGATTTGGATAAAACTCAACTCCTTATTATGGAGGAAAAACACCTACCGTGCAAATTCCATCTAAGACACAAGGTGTTGATTCCATCTACGCAACGGAAGCCAAACGTCGGCTTAAAGTACCTGGTCTGGAAATCCCTGGAGCACTGTGATAACCTGTCACTAGGAGTTACATGGACCGACCCACTCTGTCTTATAAGACCCAAATCGAGAAGACGAAGAGTAAAGTATGTTCCGAATAACATCTTGAAAAACTCACGGCACAAGATGGGTGCTCGCCCACTCCACGAGGCACTTGCCCCGTGTTACTCATGTGCAGAGTGTTCTTGCCGTGTATGGGAAAGATTAACACATGCCAAGAAGCTTGATACAGCATTAAATGCCTCCTGCCGGTTATCACAGGATGCCTCCGTCCAACACCAACGGAAAACTGTTACATCCTAGCAGAATGGCTCCACCATACATTAGTGGTAGCGTAGCGAGCATGCAAGAGCGTAGGCCACGTATCCAATGTGAAGACCCTATGTCTGGATAGAGACCTGCTGCCAAACCGCCTTAAATCCAGAGGAGAGTTCTTAGCAAAGTCCAAACCTCTTGAAAACAGTCTCTAAAGGAGGTTAAGAGAGTCGCATTGTGGAAAGAAAGACTTGCCATTCAACCAAGAACATCTATCGGTACTGAACCTGGTAAGCATCTCCCACGAGAGCTGACTCGCAGGGCTGAATGGCGAGGCCTCAATAGATTGAGAACCAGAAATTGGCCGATCTAAGGTTTCCTTGCAGAAGAGGGTCGATCTGGAAGGCAGATCAGGATACTACTGGGGTGTGGAACAGCCCGCACAGGACAATGGAACATCTCCCGGTCTGCCCACTGCTGGAGCAACAAATGCACAAACAAGGACCAATAGCGGAATTCAGTGAAGCAGCGACGTTCGTACCCATCTCGGGCTGGCTCATTTTGAGAACCACAGTGTTTGGACACGATAAGAAGAAGAAGAAGAAGATTTTTTTTTTTTTTTTTTTTTTTTTTTTTTTAAACAAGCAGCAATAGCTGGGGAATAATTTGTTATTTTGAGGAAGTTGTTATTTCAAAAATAGTAAAAATGAAAGAAATCACAAAATATAGAAGCAAAAAACGTATGGCGCCATCATGTCACAAAAAGAGATAGGGAAGAAATGACATGGAAATCAAAGAAATAGGATGACCGTTAAAATGAAGACTTAGGGGTCAGTTGGGTAGACGCGCTAGCTGTTACATTGAAATTGAGATGAATGGGGAAAGATTTCGTCAGACACCTGATAGAGCCCAGAAAGGCTTATGTATTCGGCGCGGGCCCAGGCGCAGGCGCGGGCGCAGGCGCAGGTATACAAATGCGGGATTCTAAGGATTATATGGTAGGCCATTGCGTCTAAAAACTATGTTTTATGGGCCATTGCCTGAACCTAAAATTGTCACAAATTAATTATTCAAGGTTTCAAGTTCAAGTATTATTCAGCAGAAATATCGTACATGGACCAGAAAGTATAATACAGTTAATATATGACAGTACATAATACAAGAAGTATCAATGTAAACTGTACTAAGATGAATAGGTGCGGGATATGATAGCTAGGACCAGTAATGGACAACCAAATTGGGCTTATAATTATTTGCTGGCCCTGTAATCCATAAAGTTAAAATATACTCATATTACAATAATTACAATATTACAAAAATGACTCAAGTAAGGATGATATAAAATATTACAATGTAATATAAATAACAAAATCAAAAAACTAACTATACAAACAACTGAACGGGGATACAGGATACGGGAATTGGACAAGAAAGACAGATTCTCAACAAACTTGCTGAGGATGTAGTAATATGCTATGAGGAAGCAGAGGTGAAGAGGTAGAGGTGAGGAAAAAAGGTAAGGAATAAAGATAGATGAGGTGCAAAAAAAAGGTGAGGGAGAAATAAGGACTTGGGGAGTAATTTTAAGAATATACTGGTTGATGAAAGTTTTTTTCAGTTGAGCTTAAAAGTATTTTGGTTTGTAATTGTAGTGATAGATCTGGGAGATCATTCCAAAGTTGTGCGCCGTGATACTGAATAAAAGTGCTTTAAGAGCACTTTTTTAAACCAAGAGTGAGACACTTTTGAAGGTTCACGGAAAGGTCGGGAAGGGGGGGGGGGGGATATGACCTGCCAGCCTTAGTAACAGCAACAGTTCTACATCAACTTCCGGCGTACCCGATTGCTAGTCTTATTCAAAGAACTTGACTATACGATGGTTCCTGCGACTTCGGTCTTCACACTTCACAACTGCCATAGGCGAAGCCAAAGCGGACAGGGACCAGCGTAGCTTGACTAAAGGATGGCCTGCGTCAGATAAATTTTAAATCTAAATGACCGGATTGGAAATTGCACGTTGCGGAGGTTAATCCCTAACGGACGGATTTTTTCTTACAGATACGACGTAAGATTAGGTACCAGGGGGAATACTGAGGCTAACGGTTCAGATGATATGAAAATCTCAACCTTTTTGGGGTAAGTCAGGGGACGAGGTTGTGGATCACGACATGTCCTTTGGGAGGTTTCCCGGAGATTTTGGACGGTACCGGTCTGTTTTTGGCTACTTTGTGTATTAATGGTTGTACCATGAAGGGGGTGGGGGGTGGGTAGGGGCACTCATATATTGAAGTGACGGGGATGTGCGGCATGGAGGTTTCAAAGTAGGGGGCATCGGTGAGAAATTTAAGGAAAAAAAGGCGGTAATTTGGTGAGGAGGATGCAAAACTGGGGGTCAATCAGTGCGCCCTTTTATTTTTTTTCATATTCGGAAAGAGGGGGGGGGAAACTGGTGTCTGATCTATGTAGGTGATTTTGTTTATTTTTCAGATTCCAAACCTCCCCCCTCTTTCAAATTAAATGGTGTGTCCCTCTTTCAAATAAATGGTTTCCAGTGTTAAATATTGGTCAATAAGTCCTTAAAATAAGTTCCTTACCACAGTAACCAATTTTTAACGAGGTTGAGTACAAAACTTGTTTGATTTGATCAAGACTGATTGTTTATGTGGTGTGGTGAAAAACTACGTCCATGCGACAATATTTTTAAAACTTGATATTTTTGCACATGCTTTACTTCGAACCAGCGGAGGGAAGACCACATGCCATTCCATTTACTCCGCAACGCGAAGTGACGCGGACGCGAACGCGACGTGACGTGACGTGACGCGTATTAGATATAAGCAATATAGCTACATTTACATTGCTGAAATAAAAATTTAAACATTACTCCAGTACGATACGATTTAAGGGGCACAAAACAATTTGAATACCGCCACCAAAATGCTTATTCTTTATTTGCATAATAACGCCATGGCCGATTTGATTTTTTTTCCCCAAAATATGCGCAAACTGATATTTAGGCCCATTAACATAAAATTTTGGACAAAAGTTAATTACCGTAAAAAAATGGCGTACGAAAAAACAAATATTGGGTTTCCACGTGGACCCCCCCCTCGTATACACTTAAGTGTTAAGTCAAAAAACATTAACATACATCGAACAATTATGCACAATCCTCATGTGCCCCTGGGCCCCCTGACCGTGGTCCCTGCCCTGGGGTCCTCTTGGGGCCCCATGCCTCGGGATCCTTGACACTTGGCCCCTTCCTTCTGGGCCTCTGAGTCTCCCCGGGATCTCTGGGCCCCCGCCCATGCCCCTGGCCTCCTGCCCTTGGGCCCCTTTCCCCGCCCCCTTTCTCCCGCCACTTTCACCCTCACTTCCCTTCCTTCCTTCCCCTTCCCTTCCCTTACCTCTTTCCTTCCCTACCATTTCCTCCCCTTCTTTCCTCCTTCCTTTCTTTTTATTATTTAATAATAAAGGAGTTGGGATTATTCAGTCATTCATTCTTTCCTTCATTAATTCATGCATTAAATTTATTTCTACGCATTTATCTATGTTATAACATGTTTAATGCCATTTAGTTATTATTTCACATTTCCGCAGTTTGTTTCGTTTTTTTTTCGGAAATGTTTCCTTATTGTTCATTGAGATATTTTGAAGATAACAAAATTCCTTGTTGTGAAAAACCTCTTCTTTTCATTATTTTGAGTAAATTTCAATTTTAACGTACAAGTGCATTGAAAGTAGTGAAAGTGACGAGGGCTTTGCCATTCATAATTTATGCGGGTCGTATAACGTTAGTCTCACGCAGTACCAATTAGATAATGTATTCGCAGTCTGTGACATAGACTGTCACTGTGGGAAAATTGCCGAGCAATAGTTCTTTCACTACCGCAGACCCCACATGGATCAAAGTCAGAATCCGAATCGAATACATTAAGGCTTTTATGGTAGGCCGTTCTCACTAAAAAAACATGTTTTTTTGCTATTAGGTATGGAGCGCCGAAGGTTCTAGTGCTAGACGTTATTGGTGTTTTCGATCTTTGCACCTCCTGGCACCAGTCCCACCCTGGGTCCTTTTTTATTAATTGTTGGCGGGTGGTCTCGGGGTCCCGTAGAAAGGTTTTGATTAGATGTAATCATTTCTTGTGGAATCACCCAACAAACTGGGGCCATACCACTTAGTTTGGGTCTTTTTAATCCGAGTCTCTCCCTATCATGCTATAGTTTCGGATCTAAATGTGTTTTGCCCCCCCCCCTCGAACCGAAAGTGGGTCAATTCGGTCGTTAGAAGGCCCTGCATTTTTCTGGGTTTTTGGTTGGCCCTAGGTTTGGGCTCTTAGTGGTGCCCAGGTTCCGTGCGGGGGGGGGGGGGGATTATCTCTTTTTTGAAAATCTTTTGTTTCTAAAATTTAAGCTTTTTCTTATTTTTCAGCCAATTTTTGAGATTTTAAACTCTGATTTGACGCTTGCCTTCTGTATTTTCACATATTCCTCTTTGTCGAATTACGTATGGCCTCTCACAGTCATGATAGAAATTACTTCCAAATGTCGATAGTCGCAATAACACAAACAGTACAAAAACAATGGCAACATTTGGATTTTCATTTTTTTTTTTCCAACTGCTGTGTGGGGAGGCACATCCCGAATCCGCCTCAGACACAGTCCGTCCACCACATCCAGAATCCCGTCTATAGAAATTATATACGGTAAGATGGTTGATATTCTCGATCTTAGTAAGCAAAATGCACAAGGGCCATTCCTTCTGAACGTCACACACGTTACCAAACTTCATTTTGCCTCCCATGACAAACAACCATCCAGTGAAAGTGAACATTATTCTTGATTAGGTTTGGACAAAATCTAACCAAAAAGAATGTTTCCACCTTTGCTAGATTCATTGTTTTGTCATGTGGAGAATGGCCCACAAATAAAAATGTTACTCCAATGGCAAAATTCGGGTTTCAATATTAATTTCCCCCAGCTTCTGAGGGGAACACCCCTCAAACACTGCAAGGCCAGTATGCAGCATTTATTGGGGGGGGGGGGCTTCGAAAATAGACTTTTTTTCGAAAAGAGTGGACTTTTTTCTTTAAAAATCATTATTTTACCATTTTGAAGCAAAATCATTCAATCGGAAAGGGGCCCAGGCATGCTCATCAACATTGGAACACAAAGCGGCCCAAAACACGGGAACCATCCCAACCCTCCGGGAAACTTCCAAATTGTTGCCCCTTTTGTTTTAAAAAATCATTATTTTGACCATTCTTGAACCAAATGGCCATTTGGGGTTCCAGAATGGTTTCAACCATTGACACAAGGATGCCGAACACACATGGAACTGGGGGGGGGGGGATTTTTTTCCCTTTTTTCGAATTTGGGGGGGGGGTGGTCGGACACGATTTGCTCATTTGAGCATTCGTAATTTCCAAACGGTCATTTGGGGACTGCTACGTGCATTTATTATGGCAGTCTATGTCTCAGTGACATTACACAATCGGCTCTTTAAACCTCGTCAAAGATCTGGAGTAATATCATGAAAGTTTTAGAAAACATATTTACGTCAAATCCGTCGAGGGTTAGAGGATTAACCTCGCTGTAAAACAGTCCATATTTCCAATAAATTCATTTAGATTTAAATATTCTTGACCAGGCCGACAAGTTAGTCAAGCCTGTGTGTGACCGTTCGATATACGTAAGAGCGCCCTCCTACCGTTACGTCTTTGAATAGGAACTAGCACGCGTTTACCCGCCGAAGTTGCTGTAGGTTCTGTGCTGTTACTAGGTTGGCATGTCGTACCCCCCGATCTTCCGGGAACCTTCCAAAGTGTCCATTGTTGTTACAAATCGTTATTTTGACCAATTTGGACAGAAATGGCCAATTTGGGTTTCAGGCAAATGTCCCAGTAAAAACCATGTTTTTTAGACGCCCGGCCTACCATATAATCCTGAGAATCCCGCATTGGTATGCCTGCGCCTGCGCCCGCGCCGAATACATAAAGCCCTGGGAAATACTACTCAGCTGCAGTTTTTTCTGAAAGAATAGACACCACTGGGCTTTGGAAAATGGAGAGCCTAGGTTGTGTGGCACATGCATATGCCCTATTTATTTTTCAGAATGATCAGCCCCATCCTCAATATGCTGACCTCTTTCTTTCCTTTTTTAATAATGGAAATGTAAAAATCATTAGGTGTATATTTAGTTTATATGTATTTTATTTAAATTTATAGATAGAAACTGTTTTTGTATGCTGTGAGAAGCGCTTTAGATACTTTGTTGTACGCTTATAAGTGACAATTATTATTATTATTACGAAAATACTACAACCAACCAACAACAAACAAAACACGAGGAAAAAACCCCCCCCCCCCCCCCCTCACAGGAACAATCTGATTTCTCAGCTTCTCCCTTTCCCGTCTTCTTTATTTTATTGTTATGTTTATTTTCGGTACTTGGGCATATCTTTGTCTAACCCGAAGGGAGCTATTCAATTATGCTGCGGTCCGCGTATCGATACATGAGACTATAAGCGCGTGCCATTGACACCACTTTGAGTTTGGTGTCCTTGGTCCCTGGATTCGCATTCAAAAGTTCACCGAGATGTTCGCAGGAGGTAATGCGGGGGGGGTGGGGGGGGATCACGGGGTTAGCTTTTTAAATCGATGCCTGCGCTGGATACATTTCCCTACGATTCGGGACAGGTCAGATCGAGCTATCCTCCCCGTTTGTACTAGTAAGTTCGCAGATCCCTGTTTAATTCGCGGTTTCGTTTTGACAAGTTGGTGTATAATTCGGGCGCGGGTAATTAGTACTGGCAGGCCATGATGTTGAACGCTGATAAGTCGTTCCATTTTTAAGTTATCATTTAACAAAGTGCACGTCAAAACCCAAGAGTAGAGCAAGAGACTGGTGGGACAGTCTAGTATGCGCACACCATTACAGATTAGCAGTTCAAAATCAATTTATTTTTATAGCAACTAAATTTTTAGCAACGAAATTGGGTAAGGAATACAGAAATGCATATTTAGTACAAGATCATTGCTTATGTTTGTTAACATATTACCATATATTTTGGTGTTTTCGCTATATGGTGGCCGACGTGCTAGTAACCTCTCCCCTTCAGGTTGTTTCTTCAAGGTGTTTCTTCGTTGTTGAAATGTGATCTATATATATATATATATAATATAATCTATATATATAATAGATATTAGTATATATATCTATATATTACGTCTTTTCTTTGACGTCCACCATTGGCAATAAATTTCTTCTGAACATGATGCATGAAGCGGTGCTACATTTTGTTTTGCTTCGAAATGTCTTCTAATTGTGGCAATTATTATTTGCTATAAGTGGGAAGTGCTAGTAACCTCTCCCCGCGTTTTTTACAATTCCGTTTCTAATGTACGTTCTGCTTTTAAAAAAAACCGTCCTGCATGTATACTTGATTAAGCAGGTTGTATGACATTTTAAGGTTTGCTTTGAACTTTGTGACTGTTGTAGTAAGTTTAGGCTATAGCTGAAATATTTGTAATTAAGATAGTAAGAACTAAGTTTGTACTTTTTAAGATATTGTGTTTGTACTTAGTGCATGGTTTGATGGTGAGCCTTATGTGTTTTTGTAAAGCGCCTTTGAGGTTGTACGAAGGCGCCTATAATCATGTGGTGGTTTTATTATTATATGATTATTATTAATTGTGGTGGGCGGCCAGAAATCCTAGATTTGCCGTCGTCATTGGTTTTAACACGTATAAAAGCAAAGCGAAACCCGGAAGCGCTATCTTGTCGGAAAATCTGATTTATTTTTATAATTATGTTATAAGCAATATTTTCATGTTCCATGAAAACGGAGCACGAGGACGATGGGCCAGGGAACACCACAACCGACCCCATCACATCAAGCGCCTAAATCGTTTCTGGTTCTTGTCTGCATTATTAGAGTACATATATTTTGAATTCATTTGGGTGCAATGAGTTGGCTATATGAAGGAACTGGCCCGCCATCTGTGTGGGATTATAATTGAGGAATCCCCACACCAAGCTTCGCAATAGGTCTTTCCCACTACTGCGATGTTGTTAAGGGGTTTGCGTGTTAGCGAATTACCTCGATAAAATTTTGTTGTAAATTCACATATGTGGTTTTTCAAGTGCTGATCAAGAATCTGAAATAACATGGGGCTCACCGACTTTGTTTTTGAGCTATAGCCCAAAATAAAAAAGGTATCTGGGGTCCGCTTTTTAAACCACACACGTCTATGGAAAAAGTAAAAAAAATAAAAAAAATAAAAAAAATACAAAATTAAAACTACTCGTAGATTTTTTTTTAATTTTCAACTATGCCTATGATTGTGGTCCAATCTTAATTTTGAAATAAACAATAGGGGTCACCGACTTACTTTTTCCACTACATGCCTACAACCACTCAAATATTTGACACTTTTAATAAATTTGGGCAATATCCTTGGACGGCACAAACATCCGCGACACTTCGGGCACGCAGCAAAGCAGGACCGCAGGCGTAAAGATGCGCGATTTGAATGACGCAACAAACGCACCGTTGTCGGCGATTCTGCGATTGATCCTTCCACCTCAAACCAATTTCTTATTTTGTCGATGACTGGGCTCTAAGTGGAGCTGACGGTGCAAATCAGCTGGGTGTTCATTAAGGTGACATCCTTTTCTGACTAACTTCTCTGACACCCTATGAATTCGGACCCCTTAACAGAATACCACTGAAACCGTGTGTTTATTCCGTTAGGTCGCGTTAATTTTTCCGAATTCATAGGGTGTCAGAAAGGGTATGTCAGAAAAAGGGTTTCACCTTATGGAAATCAGCTGTGTCGCGTAAACAGATCCCACGTCAAACCCCTAATCCAGTTTATGTCCCCGGCCGTAAAACTATAGAGGAAAATGTGATTTGTTTTGCGGGTTTTACACTAAATGGTTATTTGGAACAACACTGATCAATTTAGACGAATGTTTGTTTACACTAATGGTTATTAGACCAATCGATAATTATAGAAAATGATTTAGAGAAATGGGCTTAGAACAATCTTTAGACCAACTGATCATTAGACGAATGGGTTTATACGAAATAATTATAAGACCAACTGGTTATTAGACTAAATGGGCGTAAACCCAAATAATATGGACGAAGTAGCAATACCTGCCGACGAATGGCAATTGGATCATCTGGACCATGGTAATTAGATCAAGTGACAATAACAATGGTTATAACCATATGTGGCAATTAGATTATCCAAGATTTATTACATAATTATTAGACGAAATGGATGAGACGACAAAAAAAACAAGTCTGTCCTGCATGGAGTCTGTATTTGCCCTCAACCCCCAGAAAATCGGGCGTTTCCTTTCCGCACCTTACCCATTGAACCAACAACTTCTTCGGACACATTTTTATCATTAGGAAACCTTAAACGGAATCAACATGTGCTTTATTTCCGTGAAGGTTTCCGAATTCATCAGTGTGTCCAAAAGTAAGTCAGATGGGTCAGGTTATCGGAGCATTACAGAAGTGTTGTGGTTGAAAATCGATTTGTTGAAATGCTAATATGACACCTGAAACATTAAAGGCACTGTCCATTGGTTTGCTAAATCAGAAAATCGGAAAATCATCCCAAATCATATTTTTGCATGTCTGTACCAATTACATACCTAAAAGTTTATAAGACCAAAAGCTCCTCTAATAAGGACAACATCGAAGATTTTAGTCACTCTGCTGTCCTTACGGACACTTTCCTCGTTCGTCGTCGGGCAATCCAAATCACAGTGAAAGATCCGTCATTATCCGTGATAGTTTCATCATCCGGTTGATCAGGCTGGGATTCCTCTTGGGGACCTCCACAAACGCAGTTTGGTGAAAGTTCTACTCCAATCTTGTGAAGGAAGTTCTTTGTGCGACCAACGCCAGTTCTGAGTCTGTTGAGGTTGACCCAGCTTTCCTATCAAGGTCACAGCCTTGGGGCTTGCTAGATGGGCTGTCCACAAATGCTTTAGGTTCCAAGTAGAGATGACCATTGCTCATATCATCTGTCATTGATCCAGGTTGATCGATATAGGGTAGTGGACTGTGACTGCAGTGTCTGGATTGGGTAGCAAAGTGATTCTACGTGGAATTCCTCGATCCTCACAGGGTGTTTGGGTGGGGGGATTGGCACCGGGAAGATAGGGACTAGAACTTTTGCTTACAAACAATTATTGAATGAAGATTCATATCTTTGAATATTGCCGTTTTCTCTTGTCCGGTTTTCTTCTTTTCTGTCCATTTTTTTTCAGTTCAAAAAATAACTGATACGAATTCTACAGACTTATAGCGGGTAACGGGGTGCAGGCCGTAGGCCTACGGTACGGGGAAAGGGTTCACGCAGTTAATCGCGAATGGGTTCGTTTATCAGAAGAATCGCTATTTCGATTGTTCCTCTATCCGAAATTTCTTAATTACGAAGGGTTTATTAATGCGAAGGTTCCTTTTTCCGAAGGTGTGATAATCCGAAGGCTTGTTAATTCGAAGGTTCGTTATTCGAAAAAGAAATAAGGTTTCGTTTATCAGAACATTAAATAAGATTCGTTAGCTTATTCAATTTTCGGATCAACGAACTTTAATTTCCATTTTCGTATCAACGAACCTTGGGATGCTTCGGATAACGAGCATTCGGAATAAAAAAACTGGTATAAAGAAACAAATGTTCGGAACCTTTTCTAGAAACGCCCTACGAAATGTATAGGAAATAATATAGTACAGTATAGGAAACTTGCTTAGGGTAGCTAATGTGTGCTAACGATCTATTAGTGTGTCAAATTCCCGCTTCGAAAATACTGTTTAGGGTGCTCTTTCTGTTTATACGTGGTCACGGAGGATACACCCTTTCATGATAAGTGTCCCTGGGAAATTTAATGATTTGGTATCAGTAGAAGTTCATAATGTTCTCATGCATAATTTAAGGCCCGGGAATGTTTCCTTTTGATCTATCATAGAGCTATAAAATAAACATTTCTAGCTGCTATGGGCAAAAACATCTCATCATCGCATCAGCATCAACATCATCGTCATCATCATCGCACGTCATCGTCAATCGTCCGCATGACGTCCATCGTTATAATCGCCAGTCATAATTGTCGCCATCGTCATTGTCATCGTTAATTGGTCAGTAATATCGTCATCGTCACTAGTCATTTTTTGTCGGCAAGACATCTTCGTCTATTGTATTTTTCGCACATTTTCTCTGACTAGCACCTGCTGAAGACGGCCGTTATATACATCACTGCCTGCGCCGACCCTGAACTTGAACACATGATTTCCACTACTTTAACCGCCGTTACCATGCGACAGTGTACAAATAAACAATCAAGTACAAACAAATCATTACCCAAAGATGTGAAGAATGAAATAACTAACACTTTAATATTGGTTCTCCACAAACTAAAACCGCGTATCAGCCATTTTTTTTCTGAAGTGTCCGAATGTCCTCGATGTATGTTGCGGATAAGGGAAAGCGCCCTGATCCCGATCTGCTTCAAAAAAACTTCCCCTTTTTTTTTTTGGGGAAAATGATGCGAAATGTTTTATGGTTAGATGGGGACCACAGTGATCAGCGGCCAGTTGTGAAAGCGCTTAGAGGCAAATGGCATAAGGCGCTATATATAATCTCTGCTATTATTATTATATATATTATTAATACGTGATTATTTTTTTATATCGAAGTCGTAAAGTTCCGAAATGGGCGGCTACCCATCCCATTTTCCGTCGATAAACAGAAAATCGGTGAGTAACCAGTGAATATACTTGACTATAAATAATTAGCTTGCCCTGATCGGGTTTTGATTTTCCGATTAAGCGTAATAGGCCTCCAGCCTGGTCACTGTAGAGTGTAGCTACACTATAACCTGCTTTCGAGATCTCAATTCATTAGCTTCTTTATCTAGCCCTTATGGCGCTGCGAGATATAATCTTGAAAAGAAAGAAATAAAATGTTTATCCCCCCAGTTGACAATTACCTAATATGTGTCCAATATATATCTCTTAAACGAAAGAGTGACAAACCACTCTAAAAGAGTGAATCTCACTCCAAAAAAGTGCCATCTGAGTGACGCATCTTTTAGAGTGGAGATCCACTCAAAAGAAAGAGTGCACAAAATAACTCTAAGGAAAGAGTGACCTGATAACTCCTTTTTTTAGAGTGAACTAGTCCACTCTTATAGATTTGTGATTCTTTAGAATTTTGTTTGTTTGGTGAGTATCTTGTAGTGTAGTCATAATTCATAGCATCGTGACATTAATATATATTGTGGACATCATTGGCATTATTCAGTGAGACATGCATGATTGTGGCATGCATGAACGTGTATGATCAGTATGCTGCCCGTGACTGCAGATTGTGCGTTTTCGTACATGTGTAAGCCTAAGCCTGGCCGTGAGCCTGGCGCAGACACCGTAATTACGAGTGATATACAGTAAATAACAATGCTTCTCAACACTTTGTCTGTAAATGCTATGAACTGTGACCGACACATACAATATACTCACCCCGTGAAGATAACTATGATTTCTTTCTTCTCTATTTTCAACTTCGTTTACAAACCGTTTGCTGACGGTCCCACTTAACTCGTCCGCCATGTTGGTCGAAATAATCACGACGCGCTTTGCGGCTGTTTCTGAAGTGGCTATTAGTTCCCTCCGAAAAAGAGTGAGCATTTTTCTCACTCTTTTAGAGCTAAAACCCGATCGATAAGAGTTCAGAGTGGGCCTTACTCCGAAGAAGAGTGGCAATTTTGACCACTCGGTAAGAGAGTGAGCCTCTGTTCGCCGCGAGTGAAGGTGGCGGGTTGCATTTTCTCGCTCTTTTAGAGCTACAAGCCACTCGATTTAGAGTTAATTTAAAGTAACTCGAATTCAGATGATTTTTCCTCGTTCATTTTAAGAGAGAACGAGATTGTAAATGCCTAATGTAGGCCTATATACTAATTTTTTTACATAAACGGAATAATCCTACCCTAAACTTTGATGGCCTTCTCTAAATAAATTTAAGAAAAATACTTTCACATGTTAAAAATAAACTTTTTAGCTTTTCTTTTAAGATTAATCTTATGCACTTAAGGCGGTATGCGCAGAAAACCGCTAATTGACAGCCCGTCGTCATACTGCTTCACCGTAGAGAACGCCCGAATAAGTCGTCTTCGTGGCACTATCACTGTCCCGGTATCGCGTCTCGTGGCACTTATGTGCAACTATCATGTCCGTTCTCGCGTCATCTGCCTTATGTTGCACTATCAATGTCCACTATCGCGTCATCGTATAACTTATCTGCAACTATCTGTCCGCTATCGCGTCATCGGCCCTATCTTGCAACCTTCTCATGTCCGCTATCCGTCATCTTGCACTATCTTGTCAACTAGCATGTCCGCTAATCTCGTCATCTTGCACTGATCTTTCAACTTATCATGTCCGCTATATCTCGTCATCTTCACTTATCTGCAACTATCATGTCCGCTATCGCGTCATCTTGCACTTATCTTGCAACTATCCTGGTCCGCTGTCGCGTCATCGTGCACTTATCTTGCACTATCATCACGGTGGGCTCACCCAACCTGCACCACTGACCGCATGATCGTTACCAAGCTTTTGCCAAAACGCGGACAAATATGGCACGCCTTGGTGGTTAATGACAATGGTGCCCCATCGTATGGTGGTTCTACCCATTGGATTGTATTTGTGATACATGATTGGGACGCAAAAACTGTCTTACAACAGGGGTTTCACATCTATGTTCGCTCTCACGTGCCATATTTGTCGCGAGTTTTGGTAAGCGATCATTATGTCAGTATCACACAGATTGAGTGAACCCCCCGGACTATCATGTCCGCTATCGCGTCAGCTTGCAACTTATCTGCAACTATCATGTCCGCTATCGCGTCATCTTGCACTTATCTTGCAACAATCATGTCCTCGCTATCACTCATCTGCACTTATCTTGCAACTATCGGTCCGCTATCTCGATCGTCACTCTTGCAACTTCTTTCAACTATCATGTCCGCTATCGCGTCATCGTTCACTTATTCTTGGCAACTATCATGTCCGCTATCTCGTCATCTTGCACTTATAGTGCAACTATCATGCCCCCGCTTTATATCGTCATGTTGCACTTATCTTGCAACTGTCAGTCCGCATCTCGTCATCCTGCCAATATCTGGCAATATTCTGTCCGCTATCGCGTAATCCCTCTGCACTTATCTTGCAACTATCATGTACGCTATCTCGTCATCTTGCAATTATCTTGCAACTATCATGTCCGCTATCGCGTCATCGTGCCTATCTTGCAACTATCATGTCCGCCATCGCGTCATCTTGCACTTATCTTGAAACTATCATGTCCGCTATCGCGTCATCTTTCACCTTTCTGCCAACTATCATGTCCGGTATCGCGTCTATGTGCATTATTATTGAACTTCATGTCGGTATCGCGTTCAGCCGTGACACTGATCTTGCAACTATCATGCTCCGCTATCGCGTCATCTTGCAATTATCTTGCAACTATCAGTCCGTTATCGCGTCATCGTGCACTTATCTTGCAACTATCAGGTCCGCTTATCTCGTAATCTTGCACGTATCTTGCAACTCTCATGTCGCTATCTCGTCATCTTGCACTTTCTTGCAACTAGCATGTCCGCTATCTCGTCATCGTGCACTTATGTTGCAACTATCATGTCATTATCGCCCGTCTTTTTCCCATCATGCAATTAGGTTGCAACTAACAGGTCCGTTATCACATATATGTACAATTAAACGTCTTATCTATCATTTTATCTCGTCATTGTATCATCTTGGTCTTCTCGTCATGTGCCCTCAGTGCTTCGCTAACATGATATTTCTTCATCAAATCGTGATAGTAGTAAGATTTTTCATTAAACATCTGGCTAGAAGCCTAGAAATACCTCCAAAAAACACCTCAACAAAGGTCCATTTCAGGGGACCATCCTATCTTCTTAGTAGATTTCATTTTTTCTGCATTACGTTGGGTATTAGACCCTACTAAGTCACATCATGGAGTTATTATAGTAGAGGTTCTGTACTATCATAAACTCCATGGTCACATTTAACCAAACATTTGCTCTGAGGTCCACAACATCCTTCCGTGAAATAAACCGACGGCTTTCTTCTATTAATCTGTAATTGTTTTCTTCGCCAATATTTTCTATGAGCAGCTTCTATGTTGTCTGCACCAATTAAATTGTTGGGGATCAAGCCTTTTCGGTAATTATACTTTTTCTCTTTCTTTGACTAAATAGAGTTGTCTGTTTTCATATTGTTTGGTTAATTTTCACTTTTGCCAATTATTTTTCACCCCTTCCCCACAAATCTCTGCGAACTCATTCGATAATGATAAAGTCTAGGTTATGCTGATTTTTTGAGCCCTAACAGTTAGTCGGGGGATAAATTTCTAGGTTGTTGCTGATTTTTTGATCCTAACAGTTAGTCGGTATGCAGCCTTACTGAAGACCACGGTATAAGCATGAAGTTGCGTACTATATGCAATTTTATATTTGGCTGAAAGTGACAGACCAGGGTGCCTGGTTTGAAAATCCACTGGTTGCCACCTTGACACCCTTAGGCAATTTGAGTTATTGAGTTCATAGGTCACATTAGGGTATTAAATCTTCCAGTTTCATCAAATGAAGTCCAAGGAGTACAACAAATCAATGGGTACTGTTCTTCACAATGTCTAATACAATGTGGTATAGGTCAAAGGATAAAATATCAGGGATCAAATTTTAAAATAGTACCTCTACTTAACGGAAGGTATTCGCATTTTATTTATCTTGGACGTCAAGGATTCTGAAAAGGAGAGTTTTGCTAGATCTAAGATGTGCTGTCTTGCGGATAAAAATGGCTGAAAACCTTAACAACCCAATGTCCTATGTGACATCATATATTATCTAGACTTTTAATAGCAATAATGAGCTGTTATTATTTGAATTGAGCATTTTAACACTTAAGTTCCCCGGGGTGGGGGGGGTTCCATAGTACCCAACAATTTGCATTTTTTTTGCGATTTCTCGTTACGCAATCAAATTTTTAAGGAGTTTTTTTACTAATTGTCTGATTTATGAATACGCTTCTCCTGATACAAAAAATTAAATCCGCGGCCCACTGCTTCTTAGATAATAGGTTGGGTCCCAGACCCCCCCCCCCCCTTGGGCACTAACGGAAGTGAAAAAAAAATCAAGATATTTTACTAATTAAAAAAATTTTTTTTAAGTAATTAAATCTTGGGATTTATTTGCTTAATAATACTTAAATCATTTAATTTTTGTAATTAATTAATAATTAATAATACTCAAATCAATAACCTTTTATGAATTATGCTGATAAGCATCAATTTTAATTTTGTATTCCGTGCTCTTAACTGTTGTAAGTCCTATGGGAAAAATAAGGCGATTTGAGTTTCGAAAAATACAAATGGTCTAAATTTGGCTATATTTTGGAATGATTAATTTTTACTTGGTTATTCTAGAGTAGATTCTAATAAATTATTTGGGTTCAAAACTTTATACTGGAGTTGCTGAGAATGAAAATGTGGCGAACCACTCTTTTCGAATAGTACATGTCAATTGGCATAGTCATAGGTCAAAGGTCGTTTTCATTTTTATTGTGGTATGTGTTCTTACTGACCCCCATTTATTTTGTTCGTGTCATGATCACACTCCCCCTGAAAGTGGTTATCTGGGTTGGGTCCCCTATGACCCCCCCCCTTGGGCCCTAACGGATTTTTTTTTAGCTTGGTCATTTAATTGTAAAATATGACACCTGTCAAAAGATTTGTTATTCTCTGACCTATTTGTCTTATACCTTGTAATTCGGAGGCACCCTATGGATATGTCACGCATTACCTTTTTATTTTATGTTTTTTGGGGGGGCCAATTGTAATATTTCATAACTTATTGAAGCTTTTTAGAAATTCAATATCCCCTTATGTTGTTTTGTGACCTCAGTAACCCCAATTGCCAAAGGTTGCCAAGATGGCACCAGGTGGATTCTTCCACTGGATCTGGATCATTTATACTCCATGAGCATGTCCAAAGAAAGAACTCACGCTAGAGTTTGGTCTATAAATTTTAGCAATAAAATTGCATAATGGGCAGACGGATTGGTGAAGTGGCTCATCGACTCGCCTTTCACCAATTTGATCAATATTATCGTAAAGGTGAATTTGGTTACCGATCCATACCTGTCCTCGCCGGTTTTCTCTGAGAACTTTGATTTCCTCCTGCATCTAAAATCAATACTCCTGTTCCATAAAAAAGCCTTTCCTGTCGTTCTGAATGTACTCGTTGTGTTGAAGCAGCTAAATTACGCGACGGAAATGTCCTGGGCACTTTGGTGGATTTGTCGCTTGTTATAAGGATTAAATTATTTTAGTACCACTTTGACGCTTCTCTCCAAGTTCTATCCGACTAAGTACACTAGCTACCAAACTTTCAACCACAAGTCGGTCCGCTTTTACCTGTATGGGATATACAAATTGAATTGGCAATTTTGAAAACCTTACCTTGGTATTACCAGGGTATTGCCATCCTTTTTGCTTTCTATGTAGCTCACCAGCCAGAATCCAAGGCCAAATATAATGAATAGTGGAATAGTGAAATTCAATAATGTTGGTCTAACAGACTTCTAACAAATAAGCTAGAACCCAGAGAGTAGCATCATTGAAACCTTTGTATCCACCTACGTTGGTATTACTATCTTTTGTCCTCCTATAGCTTGGATCCAAGATATTAGGTTGAAATGAAAGTAGTGGCCATTTGGAGTCCAGATGGCCGGCGCAACAGCTGATCAGAAGAGTAACATTCAATTATTTTAGCCCTCTTGTGTTATTTCCAACTCAAAATACAGGCCGAAGTATATTAACCCTTGTCTGGGGGTTACAACCCCTTATTGAACTTTCTTTCCCGATGCGCTAAAATGAAAAAAGCTTTCGTAAAAAAGCCTTCGCGATTCTCATTTTCCCTTTCTCTTCTCCCCCCTCATTTCTCAGTCATTTAAGCGAAAACTTATGTGAACTTAGCACTTTCACCCATGTTTAGTATAATTGCCTTCAAAATCGAAGTTAGAGGGGTGGTTGCCATCCCGAAGAAAAAATCAGGGTACATTTTTGAAAATATTCTGCGAAGTATGGCTCTAAAATGTTATGTTTTTGTACACTCATAATTGCCAAGATCTTGAAAACCGCATTAAAAATCCGGTATCCTACTTTATATTTTTTAGGAGAAAATGGATTTTCGCCTCTTTTCTGCAGCAAACGCCAATTTTGCCAACTCGTAGATATTAATGCTGTTTTATTATGATGACATATACTCGCTATGTTAGTACTTATTTTGGTATCAAAGAAAGAGAAGAAAGAAGGGACCATTGCTATCCATGGTATCCAAATCATAAGCATCGTGTGCTTTATAACAAATTTCTCAGGGGATAGTAACACCCTCCTGTAAACCATGCAAAAAGCCTGGTAATACTAGGGTTAAACATGTCGAATTCAAGATGGCCACCAAACAAAATTAGTTGTTATCCTCTCACTACTATACCCCTCCATTTTTGAATTTTTTTGAGTGACCACGAAACTTTACTCTACACTTCACCAACTGTGTATTTATTACCTGCAAAAGAAATTCATTATTTTGTTTTATTGAATTTGATACTTAATTGTTGCTGCCGTGTATGCTGATCTGCTTTTTCGTATGCTTGCATGCTTATCATTTTAAGAAGTGTCAATTACTTCTTTTTCCTGTTAATTGTTTTAATAATTTTCTTATCTCAATGTCTGTTCATATTGTGGTAAAACACTTCCAGTGACAACACCATTCATCTCTTGCGCTGTCTGCTACCAGTCGTCCATAACCGGTGCGCTTTAAATTCTTCTGTAACGCCAATTGTTCATGTCGCTGATTCTTGGTATGTAAATATATTGTATGTTCACTTCTATCAACCATTTTTCACATAATTGATGAAAATGAATTTAAACATGAATTAAATTTCAATTTTACAATATCATAAAATTTCTTTTGATGATTTCTTAAACTAAAAATTAATCCATTTAAAACCTAAACGATACTGACGATAAAATTTCAATCTGAACAAATGTTACGATGTAAATAATATTAACGATGAATGTAATTACCATTGTAGTGATAGTTTCAATGACTTAACTAACCATCTAAATAGTTCTAACCTTAGTCTGATTCACTTTAATTCCCGCAGCCTAATAAAAATAGTGATAGTATAACAGACTTCTTAAAAACACTAAATCATAAATTTCCCTTATAGCTTTTAGTGAACTTGCTAATGATGAAAAATCCCTACCTCCTTAATAGCATTGATGGTTACTCTATTGCTCATTGCCACAGACGTTTTAAAAGGAGGAGGCGGAGTCGCGTTATATATTTCCAAGGATTCTGAATTTCCAAAGTCCCGCCATGATTTAAACCTAATAAATAGCACGAATATGAATCCATCTTTGTTGAGATCGAAATCCCACCCCAAAATATCACGTTGGCGTCATTTTACAGGCCCCCTGATAGATACCCTCACAAGCCAGTCCACACTAATTATCCACCACAATCAACATGATTATCGTCAAACTTACCAAGGCTTCATTTGTGGTGATTTTAACATCAATTTGGCCTAAACACATCAACTCACTCTGATTCAAATGAATTTCTAAATACGATGTACTCAGCATCTTTTTATCCACTTATTGACAACCTACTCGCTCACCACTCGGGACCTCTTCCCTCATTGAAAATATATTTACTAACGTCCTAAAGCATAATATTACACCAGGTTTCTATACAACGAACGATAACGACTATTTCCCAGTATTTCACATTGGAATACAACTAGACAATAACATTCAGTGAATTCTAAAATAAATATTACACCACAAGAAAAATAACTAATGCTACGATCACTTCATTTAAAACTGAATTAAGTCAAACTAATTGGGACGATGTGTTAGATATTAATTCTGCCGATAAAAGTCATATAAATAACATGTCATAAATAATCCGCTTCTTTACGATAAGCATTTCCCTAAATTAAAAAGAAAATAAAACAAACGTACAGAAAGCAACTTTGGATTACTGCGGGAATATTGAACCATTAAAAACAAACAAACACGAAAATTTAGTAAGCCTCCCAATGAATATTAACAAAAATAACTATATTAATTTTAGAAATAAATTACTAGCTTAATCAAGTCTTCTCGAAAAAAATACTACTCTAATAAACTTTAACATGTACAAATACAGCCTAAACGCCCTTGGCAAACAATCAACAATGTCATCGGGCAAAAACTCCAAACTAAGGCTTCCTTCCTATTTTCTGGATGGCTCTGTCAAGATTTCAGACCCAGAACTCATCTCCAACAAGTTCAACTCCTTTTTCTCCAATTATGGTCCTGCACTTGCCTCTAAGCATCCAGTCCTCTCTTCTCTATTTTCTGATTTTCTTGATGATCCCCTTCCAACTCCCATCTTCTTCTTCAATCCCATAGAATGAAAGGAGGTTCTTGACATCGTTAAGGAAATTCAAGAATGCAACAGCGCAGGCTCTGATGATGTTTAGCCCTCGATCTTAAGCCGCGTAATTCCTTTCCATCTCAAACCCCTTACCTACATCTTTACCCTTTCCCTTATCGACTGGTATCTTCCCCTCAGCTCTCCAAGTTTGGGAAAGTCTTCATGTCCTTCAAAAAGATGATCCCCATGTCTTCTCCAATTACCCCGCCCTATATCTCTCTTCATGTTTTTTCCAAAATCCTTGAGCGTCTTATTATAATACTTATATTTTCTCACCCGCTTCACAATCAGTCTTCATGACACAATTTGCTTTTCGCAAACAACACTCAACAGACCTTGCTCTTCGGATATCTATAACACATTCTTCTTCCCGTTGGCTCTCAATCATCACACTTTGGTATCTTCCCTCGCTTTATCCAAAAGCCTTCGAGACAACTATTGATCATGATATTCTAACTGTTGCCAACTAAAACTCCACACTAGGTATTCGTGGGTCTTTCCCTTCGAATCTTCTCTTCGCAGTTTCGATCCAATAATTCCAATTCCACTTCTACTTTTGGTTCACACTCGTCTGACCTTCTCCCAGTTTCCTGTGGTGTACCTCAATGTTCTATACTGGGTCCCTTGCGTTTTCTCCTCTATGTCAACGATATTCCTCTTCTTTCTTCCAAACACTTTCTCCTTTGTATTTTTGCCGATGACACCAATATATTTCGTCCACACAAAAACCTTAACACACACGCTCAAACATATTTAAACAAAGAGTTAATAAATGTATCACAGTGGTTTAAAGCCAAAGACTTGTCGTGCTAAGTATCAAAACTACCTATATTTCCCTTCACAAAGAAAAACCATGTACACAACAAGAAGGGGCGCGAGGCCAGGCCAAATCGCTGATTGACAATCCCACCATCACCCCCGTAAGACATACAAATTTCTGGGTGTAATAATTTGACCAAAATCTTTCCTGGGAATATCATATCTCAAAAACTACAAATCAAATTTCCTAAGCCTCGGGATTCTATAAAAACTCCTCCGCAACACCCTTCCCAAACATATCTTATCCTCTTTATACAACACACTTATCTACGACCGTACATATCTTACAGTAACGTAGCCTGGGCAAAACAGACTAAACATTAGATAATACCACTGTCCTGGACTTTCTCCTATGTCGAATAAATTGTACAATATATTCAAAACTTCAAACGAGTCCATAACGTCTTCAGTATAATCGAATACACATCTCATCCTAAACCAATGTTCCAAATCTAAAACTCTAACATTATATTTAAATAACTACAACGCGATTTTCATGTTCGTTACCACTCAAACACCCTACCAAACTCATTTTCCACACAGAGTGATATACCCATATCACACCAGAAATGCAAACAAATACATCACACAAATCCCTCATCAACCTAATTAAGTATTCAGTAAAATACTCTGGTCCCACATATGGAATCACAACTTAGTAAAAGTATCATAAACTCTAAAAACCAGTAATGCTTTTAAATTTAATCTAAAACAAGACGTAATTATAAATATTAATTGAACGTTTTTTTGATTATCAGTCATAAAACATGTCATCAGTATTTTCCCCTCAATTTCCTAATAGTTGACCACTCACAATTGCAAGAACCTTTTTTATCCCTTCTCTTTTATCGTTTCTTACTGGTTTGCCACGTTCACCATGTTCTTTTTGCCCCTGATCTTATTAAAAGCATAATTGGTCTATGTCCTCGTCCTGTATCGGTCCTGTTCCTGTTCTTGTCATATCTTGTCCAGTAGTTAAATATTAATCATAATCTGTATATTTTAGGTTGGGTCATGCTCAAAGTCCTCAAGACTTATTAAGGCCTCTCCTGCATTTGATATCATGCCATTTTAACATTCTGTATATTAGTTCCTCCCCTTTAAATATGTCAACACTTTATTCCACACCAACTGTAAATAATTGTGTATCATTATGTAATGTAATTGGATGATGATAAATGGCTAATAAAACTAATTTGAATTTGAATTGAATTATAGTTGGCAACTTAAAAAAATGGTTTCCTTAGGAACCTTAGTATCACAAGCATGGGTATAGACACCATTTTACCTTCCTATTTCACCCACATATGGAACTGGTGGGAATATATTTGAAAATAGCGGCCATTTAAAAATCCAAGATGGCTGCCGAAGGCGATGTGCGAAAAAATTGTAACACGAAATTCGAGTTCCTAGGTGTCAATATTACCCAAAAAAGACAAATCAAAATGTAGCAACATACGACAAAATCCAAAACGTTTACGATAAGGCCCATATACTAGTGCATTCGTCTAGCTAATCCGCTCGTGCCCGTAGGAGGGGCTGCCCAGCACGGAACCCATACTGTCAGTGCGATATCTTACGAATTAACGGCGGCCAGGTTTTTATCCTCATACACTTTGCGACAAAAATAATGATATTTAAAGGTGCATTTTCGTGACCCCACTACATCGTCCCCACGACTACCTACCTCAAAAAGGTTGAGAGTTTTATTATCATTAAAACCATTAGCCTTAGTAATCCACGTGTACCTAATCTTACGTGCAAGATCGGGATCACTCAAATTTTGTTAATAAGCCTTTTCTCAAGGATGTCTAGTGAACAACGAATGAGAAAAAAATGCTGAAATCAGCGATGCACCTTAATACAATTTTTATGAACAAAATGATTCCAACTTCTGAATGAAACCTAATTATAACTACATAACCTACTTAAATGTACACACCGCCATCATTCAACAACGACGAGTCGTTATTAATACCGTAAAAAAATTTGAAAATTTGACGCGGGGCAAATTCCACGCTTGACACGATAGAAATTTAATTCTCTCCCTGGCATAGACTCTTGCAATAGGCTGTTAGGCTCAAACTCTAGCATCTATATATTATCGGATGGCTAGTGTGTTGTTTTTTTTTCAACCAGTGTATGTGGTTTTTTAATAATATCAGTATCATCCGCTTTGGAGTAGCTTTCAAATAATACACAACAAACACAGAAAACCTTATTGGTTTAATCTTAACACTATTATTCCAACAATTTCCCCGAATACCTGGAGCAGATCTACGTCCAAGAGTTTCATCGTCCCCCCCCCCCCCCGGTAAAGGCAAATAATTCCCGTATCACGGTCAAAAACAAAGTACGCAAAATTGTTTACATGCCATAACGAGACACTACACTTGCGTCATCGCATCGATGTTTTATTTTTCGCACATTATTGTTAACGCGCAAGATGTTGTCGCTAAAGACATTCACGTTACAATTAGTATGCAGCATATGTTATCACATCATATTGGAATGCGCATATTTCAGTTCTCATAACCTTTAACGTATTTGACAACCATAGAAATGTTATTCCTCTTGCCACGATAAAAAAAAATCCCTATGTAGTTACAAGTGTTGATATATACATTTTAACATTTTGCTTTTAAAATCCATCCTCCATGCTTCCTTTAATTTTTGGCATTATCAAAAATTAATTTAATATTAAACATTTGTCAATATCTACACATATTAAATCACATAACAGTATAGGTCATGAGCCCATAACTGAAACCCTGCACCCCGGGTATTTTTGGAGACAACTAATTTGGAAACCTTAGACATATAGCTATCAAAATCAGGTTGTCTGCAAGAATCCCCATCCTGGTTTTAAAGAGTGAGGGCGTTTTTTTTTCAAAATGGCGGCCAATATTCACCTAATGCCCTTTTTTGACATATGTGATGCGATCTGGGAAAACCCGCCACATGTTGAAAAATTTAAATTTTGAATTGTTACTATCTTTGCAAAGTTTAAATAAACGTTCCATAATCTTTACTTCTTTCTTCTATGATACACAATATCAAAAGTTATGCTTTGATTACAATCTGAACCAAATAAAGTACAACATAACGGATTTTAAGGTATTTTTCTTTATTTTTTCAAAACAGTTTCTGTGGCAAACATGGTGGGCGGGGTTTCCCCAATCACATCACATATATCTTAATTTTTTATCCAAATTCATGCACTATGGACTACTTAGTCGCACGCAAAAACACACCAGCAATAGTTGAATCACCTTTTGGCATGCTTAACCTGCCTCTAGAGGGCGTTATATTTCAAAATGGCCACCAAACAATGAAACACAGTGTATTTACACACTTAATGCCTCTTTAAAGGCAAATTGCCGGTGTCACATAATTATATAAACCTTTTTTGTCTGCACCTGTAAGTAAACACTTAAAATTAAGTAGTTAACCTTTCAAGTGTATATATAGAGGGCGCTTTATGGACAAATTGTCTATGACTTCCTATACCACCACCACACTCCTCCTTAATCCACTGATCACCCTGAAACCGCATAACCATGGTTTCTTGAGTCTTGATGTGTTGACGGATGGTTACTAAGTGAGCAACAAGCTTTTTACTACGCCTGCTTGCGAGAGCTTCAGGCATGGAGTGTACGCGTAGCGACCCAACCAAACGTGTCCACATAAGTTGTTGTAAAGAAATTACTAACGTACTTCAACACACAGGTGGTTGGTTGTGGTCTATGTGGGCTCAGGGATGAAATGTCCCCTGGGGAGCGTGCTCATGCCTCTCCTGTTCGGCATCTGTGCCGGCGACCGGCCTGAGAGTGCGGGAGGCTGTCGTTTTGTCTGGAAAGACGATCTTGGAATTGGTGCACAGGATGCAGATGTCAAAGGAGACTCAAAGGCCCTTTAGATGGGCTCGTCCCTTATTGTGAGGAGAACCATCAGCGCGCAATCCATCGTGGCAAGGTGTATGCTTTCCTCCGTCTTCGCGGCCGTGCCAGGCGTCACCTTTAAGTGACCTGGTCTGGAGCGCCCCTGGAGCACTGTGATAGTCCTGTTTACTTAGTAAGTCACCTTGGACTGCCTGTTCTTATAAGACTCCCATCGTAAGCAATGGCGTAGCTAGGGAGGGGCAAGGGGAGGGGGGAACAATGCCCCGGACACCACCTCAGGGGCGCCTGAACATGATTTTGGGAAAAATAAAAAAAACTGTTGTTGTGATTTTTGTTGTTATTGTCACAGGCAGTATAGTTCATCTGCTTCAAGATAATGACATAACCCCTCTCCGAAAGCACTCGAACACGTTAAACTCAAGAGCTTCCACGGGCTCTAAACCCTGAACCCTGGACCCCCCAGGGGCATGCATATTCCACTCTGCTTCATAGTTTTTAGACGGGAGTAGGATTATGTGTGTATGTTTCTATTAAGTAACCAGAGCTCTCCCCCGGTGCGCTGAAACATGCTAAAACCCAAGAGCTCCTGGGGGCTCCGCCCCCTGGACCCCCGCCAACGTTCAGGCATAGTTTACTGCTTCAAGATAATGAGATAACTGAGATCTCTCCGAAGGCACTCAAACATACTAAAACTGAGAGGTTCTGGGGCTCCGTCATCCATGACCAACCCGCCAGGGGCAGTATAGTTCATCTGCTTCAAGATAATGCTATTAACTCAAGAGCTTCCACGAGCTCCGAACCCTGCACCCCGCCAGGGACAGTTTATTCATCTGCTTCATTATTGGGAGATAACCGAGAGCTCTCCGGATGCGCTGAAACATGCTAAAACCCAAGAGCTCCTGGGGGCTCCGCCCCCTGGACCCCCCACCACATTCAGCATAGTTCATCTGCTTCAAGATAATGACATAACCCCTCTCCGAAAGCACTCGAACACGTTAAACTCAAGAGCTTCCGGGGTCGCTGCACCTGAACCCCCACAAGGTGGATTGACGGCGCTTGCCCTGTGCTGCTCATGTGTGGAGTATGCTTACCCTGTATGGAAGGGGTCAGCCCAGAACTGACCCGTCGTTGGATTCCTCCTGCCGGCTTGTCGTGGGGTGTCTTCGTCCAGCTCCCGCGGACAACTTATACATGTAGCAGCGTAAGTTGCCAGGAGCATAGCTGCCGAGTATCTGTCATGGAGTGCCCTGTGTTTGAACAGAGGCCGGCTTCTGACCGCCTTGGGTCCGGGGTGTTTTCTTCGGCAAGTCCGTCCTTTGATATAGTCTCTAAGGAGTTTTGGGAGTTGGCTAATATGGGTGGAAAGAAACTTGCTGTCAACGCAAGTGGCATTATTTTTTTTTTGGTATTGCGCCTGGGTGAGCGTCGTCCGCCTGGGGCTGGCTTCTGGTGGGCTGAGTGGCATTGTCTCAGCTGATTCAGATCCAGAATCTGATCAAAGGTTTCCTTGCAGAAGTGAGGTTACCTGGAAGCAGATCAGGACACTGGGACATCTCTTTGCTGCCCAATGTTTGGTGGCAACAATGCACAGACAAGGAACAATGCAGAATTCGTGAAGCAGCCAGACATTGTAAACCCACCTCTGGCTAGATCACATTTGCGAACCACTGTGTTTGGATCGATAAAGAATTCCTTCCAAGTTTAATAATCATTGGTATATTGCTCAATTAGCGATCGTTTAAGCAATGCTGTTTCCTTGGTATACGAGCTTAAATGTAGCCAGCCCGTTGCTTTTGATTACTATGTCAACATTGCTCGTTAGTTTCATATATAATGTCTTCAGATTCAGAAATTGCTCTTCTCTTTCCTCCTCCTCCTCTTGAGTCATGTCTTAATTGTCTTCTTCTGTGTCAGATTATTCTTCCTCTACTATATATCAGACAACTCGTGTGGGCATCAACTCTCCTGATGGCCACTTGTATCTAGTGCACTATCATTTAACTTCCAACCATGTTCATCTGGTGGAGGATTTCTGGCTCTGTGCCCGCTGCCTGGACCAAATTAGGGCTTGATAATTGGCTCTCTGGATGTGCATCCTCGACAAATCCCTCTCATACTAGTTCTCTCGCACATCAGCCGATCTTCCAAGGCTTAGGAAGGCATCGATATACTTGTCACGTTTTGACGTAACCCTTGTCTACCTGAGCCATTTCGTCACCTCTGATGGGGGCGGTTGCCACCCCTGTGATTTTTCGTTTAATGTTACCTCCGATTCCTGTATATTAGGTACCACAGATAGCTTAGTTTTCCTTCTTTCATGGGTATACCACAATAAGTTCAACATCCCATTATGCCGTCATTGTTGAGACAATATGAAAATACTGAAAAAATACTTGGGTTGGAAAATTGATATTTCGCAATTTTAGCGACTCAAAATATTATTGTCAATAATGCTCTCATTATATAAAACTGTCATTTTCCATCAGCAGAGCCAAACCCACATGAAAATTGGATATTCCTATATGTTTGCGAAAAATTGTATTTTCCCATATGGTTTCCTATGGACATTGGCAATTTTGCTAACTCGACTTTATGACGTCATTGTGACGTAATTCTGCTAGCCATGTTTGGTACTCATTTTGGTATCAATGGAAAGAGAGGACCATAGCTATCTATGGTACCAAAATCACGTGCCTGTTATGTTTTTTGTTGTTGTGCTAGGCATGTTGGTAATTCTCTCCCGAAGGGAGGGTGGTTCGTTTCAATGCGATTTTACAAACATATACATCGTTCAATCTTTATTTTTTGTATTAGCACTAGAGATTCCTCTACCAAAATGAAATCGTTTTTTTTTCGTGGGGCGATGATACATTTTTTTTTAATAGTGTTTCTACAAGTATTTTTTACCTTATTTAATTCTTACAATTTTGACACATCTGTATAATGCAGTAGCTTGGGGTTGACCATTAAGATTCCACAGTACCACATAATGTGTGAAATGTTTCTTGAAATGTTGATCTTCTGACTAATGCTTACTGTAATACATTAACCCTCTTCTACCTGAGCCATTTTTTGTAACAAACTGCGAAGGGGTGGTATTAACCACCCCCCCTGTGATTTTCGTTACTGAACCCCCGATTCCTATAAATTTGGTACGAAAGGATAGCTTAGCGTTTTCTTTCTTTCCCTTGTACCAATAAGACTACTAACATCCCATTTAGGACGTCACCAAGTGACGTCCATCTTTTGAGGAAAGTAGAAATACTGAATTAATGGTGGCAAATTGTAATTTCGCAATTTAGCGACTCAAACACCTTTTATAGCTCTAAAATGCTGTCATTATATAACTAGTCATTTCCATCAGTAAGCCAAAAACCGGCAATGAAATCTGATTTTCCTACCTTTTATGGCTAAAAAATTGAATTTTTAACTGGGTGGTGTCTATGGAAATGGCATTTTGGCTGAACATGCGAAATTTATGACGTCATTGTGTACGTAATGCCAGTCATGTTGGTACTCATGTTGGTAATCAATGGAAAGAGGAGGACCATAGCTATCTATGGTAACCAAAACAAGTGTCTGTGATGTTCCTGTGTGGGGTTAGGCATGTTGGTACTTCTCTTCGCGCAGGGGGGGGGGGGTTGGTTACCACCCCCCTATCCATCAACTTTGGGATCCCCTGTATATCTTCCCTATACCCCTGTGGATGTTTGTTTTTGGATTAAAAGGAGCGGAACCTGACAATTGAAAATTATACATTAACTATTGGCAACGAAAAATGGTGTTTTAGCAAGCCGGGTTAAAAACCTGAGGGGGGGGGTGGTTCCCCCCTTCGGTAGACATTGTTAAGTATACAAAAAGGTTTCTAGATATCGTTCACTACCAAGATATTTTAATTGTTTTTACATCTACATCCTTTATACAATAAAATACCAAGACAGCATTCTCTGCAACGCACGTGTAGTCTGACACTGCAGTTTGTGAATGGGGGCAAAAGGTCCACATGGGATCACAAGAGGTCATTCTGTGTACATTGCAGTTTTGTGATGGGTCAAAGGTCACACGGGTCATCATAGGTCAACTGTGGCCGCACCCCTATATTGAGTCACTCCCATATGAATGTACACTCATATGATAGTCTTGGGCCAGTGAATCTTCAGACCCAGTATGAAGTTCTGATCCATGTTGAAGAGTGTAGTGCAATAAGTTTCAGGGTTAACATTTAACTACAGACGCCACATAATACTAGACTACCAAAGTAATCCTTATATGCTGCTCTACTTGGCAGCAGACACACACAAATTAATTACATTGTCTTCTTCGGGCAAAGACAGCAAATACAGAATTTAAACTAGAATTTCGCGTTTCTCGCTTTCGCGCTCGCTATATTCAAGAATTAGCCTGTGGCAGCTTCATGACCTTTGAACCCTTGTCACATGATCTTGACCTCATCAACCT